>JAHIAM010002701.1:0-88790 GCA_021605205.1 Aegilops longissima
TCGAGGCTTGGTTTTGTCGGATGTGCCACGAGAGCGAGATATGTGCAGCTCCTATCGGGATTTGTCGGCACTGTCGGGTGGCTTTGCTGGTCTTGTTTTATTCTGTCGAAATGTCTTGTAGTCAGGGATTCCAAGATTGATCGGGTCTTCGGTAGAAGAATATCCTTCGTTGACCGTGAGAGCTTATAATGGGCTAAGTTGGGACACCCTGCGGGGTAATATCTTTGAAAGCCGTGCCTGCGTTTATGAGGCAGATGGGAATTTGTTAATGTCGGTTGTAAAAACCGAAGTTGACCTCATTTAAAACACACATCAACGCGTGTGTAACGTGATGGTCTCTTCTCGGTGGTCAGGGAAGTGAACACGATGTTGGAGTTATGTCGGCGTAAGTAGTTCAGGATCACTTCTTGATCGCTATTAGCTTCACGTCCGTGCTTTGCTCCTCTTCTCGCTCTCTTTTGCGAATGTAGCCACCATATATGCTGAGCTTAAACTTGCTGCAGCTCCACTTTACTACTCTGTCCTTCCTATAAGCTTAAATAGTCTTGATCTCGCGGGTGTGAGATTCTTTGAGTCCCGTGACTCACAGATTCTACCAAAACAGTTGCGGTGCCGGCGATGCGGTCAGGTGGCGCATCCGAGCTCAAGTGGGAGTTCGGCGAGGCGTGGTCGTTACTATGTGTCTTTCCTGATGATCGTAGTGGTGCCCAGTTGGGACGATCGGGGATCTGTGTAGCATTTGGGGTATCTTCTTTATTTTGGTTCCGTGGTCGGACCTTGAGTGTACTACGAATGATGGATGTTTATTTATGTCTTGTGTGAAGTGGCATTGTAAGCCAACTATGTATCTCTTTCCTTATGTATTACATGGGTTGTGTGAAGATTACCTCACTTGCGACATTGCTTTCAATGCGGTTATGCCTCTAAGTCGTGCCTCGACCGTGGGAGATATAACCGCATCAGGCGTTACAAGTTGGTAATCGAGCCTTCCGACTTAGAGCGTGTTGGGGAGCGTAGTAATTTCGAGAAAAAAGGGGTTGTTTCCTCAGGGTGTTGTCGAACACGCAAGACCATGGTGATGGCATAGCATGAGAGCGGATGGAGAGTGTCCGTCCAGCGTACCCTCGTGCATAGCCGTCCACGCGAGCGTTATAACAAGCGGTTGATGTAGTCGTGCGTCTTCACGATCCGACCGATCCAAGCACCGAGCGTCGGCACCTCCGAGTTACGCACCGTTCAGCTCGATGGCGATCCCGGACTCGATCCAGCAAAGTGTCGGGGATGAGTTCCGTCAACCTGACGGCGTGGTGGCGATGTTGATGCTCCACCGGCGCGGGGCCGCCTAAGCTCATGACGATATGACTTCTCCGGCGCGGGGCTTCGCCTAAGCTCTCTGACGATATGACGAAGTGGAATATGGTGGAAGGGCACCGCTGCGGCTAAGGCGATCCGTAGATCAACTTGTGTGTCTAGGGTGCCCCCTGCCCCGTATATAAAGGAGCCAAGGGGAGGTGGCGGCCATGGGAGGCGCGCAAGGGAGTCCTACTCCCTCAGGAGTAGGATTCCCCTCAATCCTAGTTGGATTAGGATTCCGGGAGGAAAGAGAGAGAGGGGCGGCCCACCTTTCCTAGTCCTAATAGGACTAGGGGGGGGGCGCGACCACCTAGGGCTGGCCCTTTCTCCTTTCCACCAAGGCCCACTATGGCCCATGTAGTTCCGGGGGTTCGGTAACCTCCGGTACTCGATAAATTCGATTTCACTCGGAACACTTCCGATGTCAAATGTAGGCTTCAATATATCAATCTTTATGTCTCGACCATTTGAGACTCCTCGTCATGTCGTGATCACATCGGGACTCGAACAACCTTGGTGCATCAATACTTATAAACTCATAATGAGCTGTCGCCGAAGCGTTAAGCGTGCGGACCCTACGGGTTCGAGAACTATGTAGACATGACCTAGAACCATTCTCGGTCAATAACCAATAGCGGAACCTGGATGCCCATATTGGTTCCTACATATTCTCTGAAGATCTTTATCGGTCAAACCGCATAACGACATCGTTGTTCCCTTTGTCATCGGTATGTTACTTACGAGATTCGATCGTCGGTATCAATACCTAGTTCAATCTCGTTACGGTAAATCTCTTTACTCGTTCCGTAATACATCATCTCACAACTAACTCATTAGTTGTAATGCTTACAAGGCTTAAGTGATGTGTATCACCGAGAAGGCCTAGAGATACCTCTCCGACAATCGGAGTGACAAAACCTAATCTCGAAATCGCCAACCCAACAAGTACCTTTGGAGACACCTGTAGTACTCCTTTATAATCACCCGATTCGTTGTGGCGTTTGGTAGTACCAAAGTGTTCCTCCGTAGCAGGAGTTGCATAATCTCATAGTTACGAGGAACATGTATGGGTCATGAAGAAAGCATTAACAACATACTAAGCGATCAAGTGTTAAGCTAACGGAATGGGTCATGTCAATCACATCATTCTCCTAATGATGTGATCCCATTAATCAAATGACAACACATGTCTATGGTTAGGAAACATAACCATCTTTGATTAATGAGCTAGTCTTGTAGAGGCATACTAGTGACTATCTGTTTGTCTATGTATTCACACATGTATTATGTTTCGGTTAATACAATTCTAGCATGAATAATAAACATTTATCATGGTATAAGGAAATAAATAATAACTTTATTATTGCCTCTAGGGCATATTTCCTTGATCTCCCACTTGCACTAGAGTCAATAATCTAGATTACATAGTAATGATTCTAACACCCATGGAGTCTTGGTGCTGATCATGTTTTGCTCGTGGAAGAGGCTTAGTCAGCGGATGCGCAACATTCAGATCCGTATGTATTTTGCAAATCTCTATGTCTCCCACTTGGACTTGGTCCCGAATGGAATTGAGGCGTCTCTTGATATGCTTGGTCCTCTTGTGAAATCTGGATTCCTTTGCCAAGGCAATTGCACGATATTGTCACGAGAAGATCTTCATCGGTCCCGATGCACTAGGTATGACACCTAGATGGAAATGAACTCTTTCATCGAGACTCCTTCATTTGCTGCTTACGAAGCAGCTATGTACTCCGCTTCACATGTAGATCCATACGGCGCTTTGTTTAGAACTGCACCAATGGCAGCTCCACCGTTTAATAAAAACACGTATCCGGTTTGCGATTTAGAATCGTCCGGATCGGTGTCAAAACTTACATCGGCGTAACCATTCGACTAGCTCTTTGTCACCTCCATATCGAGAAACATATCCTTAGTCCTTTTCGGTATTTGGGATGTTCTTGACCGCTGTCGATGATCCACTCTGGATTACTTTGGTACCTTCTGCCAAGCTTACAGCTAAGCATCGTCAGTCTGGTACACAGCATTGCATACATGATAGAGCCTATGGCTGAAGCATAGGGAACATCTTTCATTTTCTCTCTATCTTCTGCTGTGGTGGGCATTGAGTCGACTCAATCTTACACCTTATGTCTGGTAAAAACCTTTCTTTGCACGATCCATTTTGAACTTTTCAAAACTTTATCAAGGTATGTGCTTTGTGAAAGTCAATTAAGCGTCTTGATCTATCTCTATAGATCTTGATGCCCAATATATAAGCAACTTCACGAGGTCTTTCATTGAAAAACTTTTATTCAAGTATCCTTTTATGCTATCCAGAAATTCTATATCATTTCCAATCAATAATATATAGTCCACATATAATATTAGAAATGCTCTGAGCTCCCACTCACTTTCTTGTAAATCGAGGCTTCTCCAAAGTGCATATAAACCCATATCTTTGATCACACTATCAAGCGTTTATTCAACTCGAGAGGCTTGCACGGACCATAAATTGATCGTTGGAGCTTGCACACTTTGTTAGTACCCTTTGGATCGACAAAACCTTCTGGTTGCATCATATACAACTCTTCTTCTAGAAATCCATTCAAGAATGCAGTTTTACATCCATTTGCCAAATTTCATAATCATAAAATCGGCAATTGCTAACATGATTCGGACAGACTTAAGCATCGCTTCTGGTGAAAAGTCTCATCGTAGTCAACCCCTTGAACTTGTCGAAAACCTTTACGCAACAAGTCGAGCTTTGTAAACAGTTACATTACCATCGGCGTCGGTCTTCTTCTTAAAGATCCATTTATTTTCAATGGCTTGCCGATCATCGAACAAGTCAACCAAAGTCCATACTTTGTTCTCATACATGGATCCCATCTCAGATTTCATGGCTTCCAGCCATTTTGCGAATCTGGGCTCACCATCGCTTCTTCATAGTTTGTAGGTTAGCCATGGTCAAGTAACATGACTTCGAATAAGATTACCGTACCACTCAGTGCGTATTTTACTCTGGTTGACCTCTGAGTTCATAGTAACTTGATCTGAAGCTTCATGATCATCATCATTAGTTTCCTCACTAATTGGTGTAGTTGTCACGGGAACCATTTCTTGTGATGAACTACTTTCAATAAGGGAGCAGAATCTGATTATCTCATCAAGTTCTACTTTCCTCCCTCACTTCTTTGAGAGAAACTCCTTCTCTAGAAAGGATCCGAATTAACAGCGAAAATCTTGCCTTCAGATCTGTGATAGAAGGTGTACCCAACAGTCTCCTTTGGGTATCCTATGAAGACACATTTTTCGATTTGGGTTCGAGCTTATCTGGTTGAAGTTTCTTTACATAAGCATCGCAGCCCCAAACTTTAAGCGACAACTTTGGTTTCTTGCCAAACCACAGTTCATAAGGCGTCGTCTCAGCAGTTTTGGCGGTGTCCTATTTAGCGTGAATCGGCCGTCTCTAAAGCATAACCCCAAAGCGATAGCGGTAAATCGGAAATAGACATCATAGATCGCACCATATCTAGTAAAATCACGATTCTGACGTTCGGACACACCATTTCTCTGTGGTGTTCGGGTGGCGTGAGTTGAAACTATTCCACATTGTTTCAAATGTAAACCAAACTCGTAACTCAAATATTCTCCTCCACGATCAGATCGTAGAAACTTTATTTTCTTGTTACGATGATTTTCCACTTCACTCTGAAATTCTTTGAACTTTTCAAATGTTTCAGATTTGTGTTTCATTAAGTAGATATACCCATATCTGCTCAAATCATCTGTGAAGGTGAGAAAATACGATACCCTTGCGTGCCTCAACATTCATTGGACCACAAACATCGGTATGTATGATTTCCAACAAATCAGTTGCTCGCTCCATAGTTCGGAGAAGCGGCGTTTTGGTCATCTTGCCCATGAGGCACGGTTACATAAGTACCAAGTGATTCATAATCAAGTGATTCGAAGCCCATCGGTATGGAGTTTCTTCATCGTTTTACACCGATATGACCTAAGCGGCGATTGCCACAAATAAGTTGCACTATCATTATCAACTCTGCATCTTTTGGCTTCAACATTATGAATATGTGTATCACTCTGTCGAGATTCAACAAGAATAGACCATTCTTCAAGGGTGCATGACCATAAAGATATTACTCATATAAATAGAACAACCATTATTCTCGATTTAAATGAATAACCGTCTCGCATTAAACAAGATCCAGATATAATGTTCATGCTCAGCGGCACCAAATAACAATTATTTAGGTCTAAAACTAATCCGAAGGTAGATGTAGAGGTAGCGTGCCGACCGCGATCACATTGACTTTGGAACCATTTCCCAGCGCATCGTCACCTCATCCTTTGCGGTGCTCGTCTATTCCGTAGTCCTGTTTGAGTTGCAAATATTAGCAGAACCCGTATCAAATACCAGTGCTACTCGAGCTCTAGTAAGGTACACATCAATAACATGTATATCACATATACCTTTGTTCACCTTGCCATCCTTCTTATCCGCCAAATACTTGGGGCAGTTCCGCTTCGGTGTCGGTCGCTTGCGGTAAAACACTCGATTTCAGGCTTAGGTCCAGACTTGGGTTTCTTCTCTTGATCAGCAACTTTCTTGCTGTTCTTTTTGAATTTCCTTCTTCTTCCCTTTGCCCTTTTCTTGAAACTAGTGGTCTTGTTGACCATCAACACTTGATGCTCTTTCTTGATTTCTACCTCCATGACTTTTAGCATCGCGAAGAGCTCGAGAATTGTCTTAGTCATTCCTTGCATATTATAGTTCATCACGAAGCTCTTGTAGCTTGGTGGCGATGATTGGAGAATTCATCAATGACACTATCATCGGAAGATTAACTCCCGGCTGAATTAAGTGATTGTTATACCCGGACATTTTGAGTATGTGCTCCTTGTGAACTATTCTCCTCCATCTTGCAGCTATAGAACTTATTGGAACTTCATATCTCTCAATCCGGGCATTTGCTTGAAATATTAACTTCAACTCTGGAACATCTCATATGCTCCATGGCGTTCAAAAGCGTCGTTGAAGACCGGTTCTAAGCCGTAAAGCATGGCTGCTTGAACTATTGAGTAGTCATCGACTTTGCTTTGCGGGCGTTCACAACCGGCTCGGCTCTCTGCAGGAACTGTCACCCGGCGGTGCTTCGGGGCGTAATTTTTACGTGCAGCAATGAGGATAATCCTCAAATTCGGACCCAGTCCGTGTAATTACTACCATCATCTTTCAACTTTGCTTTCTCAAGGAGCATTAAAATTCAACGGAACAACAGCACGAGCCATCTATCTACGATAAACATAGACAAGCAAAATACTATCGGTACTAAGTTCATGATAAATTTAAGTTCAATTAATCATATTAAAAACTCCCACTTAGGCAGACATCTCTCTAGTCATCTAAGTGATCACGTGATCCAAATCAACTAAACCATGTCCGATCATCACGTGAGGCGGAGTAGTTTCAATGGTGAACATCACTATGTTGATCATATCTACTATATGATTCACGTTCGACCTTTCGGTCTCCGTGTTCGAGGCCATATCTGTTATATGCAAGGCTCGTCAAGTTTAACTTTGAGTATTCAGCGTGTGCAACTGTTTTGCACCGTTGTAGATGGACGTAGAACTTATCACACCGATCATCACGTGGTGTGCAGGTACTCTGAACTTTGCAGCGGTGCATACTCGGAGAACACTTCTTGATAATTTTAGTGAGAGATCATCTTATAATGCTACCGTCAATCAAAGCAAGATAAGATGCATAAAGGATAAACATCACATGCAATCAATATAAGTGATATGATATGGTCATCATCATCTTGTGCTTGTGATCTCCATCGCGAAGCACCGTCATGATCACCATCGTCACGGTAGCGACACCTTGATCTCCATCGTAGCATCGTTGTCGTCTAGCCAACTATTGCTTCTCGACTATCGCTACTCCTTAGTGATAAAGTAAAGCAATTACATGGCGTTTGCATTTCATACAATAAGCGACAACCATATGGCTCCTGCCGATTGCCGATAACTTCGGTTACAAAACATGATCATCTCATACAATAAAATATAGCATCACGTCTTGACCATATCACATCACAACATGCCTGCAAAAACAAGTTAGGCGTCCTCTACTTTGTTGTTGCAAGTTTTACGTGGCTGCTACGGGCTGAGCAAGAACCGTTCTTACCTCGCATCAAAACCACAGCGATAGTTTGTCAAATAGACTCCGTTTAACCTTCTCAAGGACGGGCGTAGTCATACTCGGTTCAACTAAAGTGAGAGAGCAGACACCGCGGTCACCTTTAAGCAGCGAGTGCTCGGGCGGTGAAACCAGTCTCGCGTAAGCGTCTGGCGTAATGTCGGTCGGGCGCTTCATCTCACAATACCGCTGAACCAAAGTATGACATGCTGGTAGGCGGTATGACTTATATCGCCCACAACTCACTTGTGTTCTACTCGTGCACATGACATCAGCGCATAAAACCAGGCTCGGATGCCCTTTGTTGGGGAGCGTAGTAATTTCAAAAATTTTCCTCACGAACACGCCAAGACCATGGTGATGGCATAGCGAGAGGAGAGTGTCGTCCACGTACCCTCGTAGACCCGGCGGAGCGTTATAACAACGCGGTTGATGTAGTCGTGCGTCTTCACGATCCGACCGATCCAAGCACGAGCGTCGGCACCTCCGAGTTACGCACCGTTCAGCTCGATGGCGATCCCGGACTCCGATCCAGCAAAGTGTCGGGGATGAGTTCCGTCGACCTGACGGCGTGGTGGCGATGTTGATGCTCCACCGGCGCGGGGCCGCCTAAGCTCATGACGATATGACTTCTCCGGCGCGGGGCCGCCTAAGCTCTCTGACGATATGACGAAGTGGAATATGGTGGAAGGGGCACCGCTGCGGCTGAGGCGATCCGTAGATCAACTTGTGTGTCTAGGGTGCCCCCTGCCCCGTATATAAAGGAGCCAAGGGAGGTGGCGGCCATGGGGGAGGCGCGCAAGGGAGTCCTACTCCTCGGGAGTGAGATTCCCCTCAATCCTAGTTGGATTAGGTTCGGGGAGGAAAGAGAGAGAGGGGGCCGGCCCACCTTTCCTAGTCCTAATAGGACTAGGGGAAGGGGGGAGGCGCGCGGCCACCTAGGGCTGGCCCTTTCTCCTTTCCACCAAGGCCCACTATGGCCCATATAGTTCCCGGGGGGTTCCGGTAACCTCCGGTACTCGATAAATTCGATTTCCTCGGAACACTTCCGATGTCCAAATGTAGGCTTCAATATATCAATCTTTATGTCTCGACCATTTGAGACTCCTCGTCATGTCGTGATCACATCCGGGACTCGAACAACCTTGATTGCATCAATACTTATAAACTCATAATGAGCTGTCATCGAAGCGTTAAGCGTGCGGACCCTACGGGTTCGAGAACTATGTAGACATGACCTAGAACCATTCTCGGTCAATAACCAATAAGCGGAACCTGGATGCCCATATTGGTTCCTACATATTCTCTGAAGATCTTTATCGGTCAAACCGCATAACGACATCGTTGTTCCCTTTGTCATCGGTATGTTACTTACGAGATTCGATCGTCGGTATCAATACCTAGTTCAATCTCGTTACGGTAAATCTCTTTACTCGTTCCGTAATACATCATCTCACAACTAACTCATTAGTTGTAATGCTTGCAAGGCTTAAGTGATGTGTATCACCGAGAAGGCCTAGAGATACCTCTCCAGAGCAATCGGAGTGACAAAACCTAATCTCGAAATCGCCAACCCAACAAGTACCTTTGGAGACACCTGTAGTACTCCTTTATAATCACCCGATTCGTTGTGGCGTTTGGTAGTACCAAAGTGTTCCTCCGTAGCAGGAGTTGCATAATCTCATAGTTACGAGGAACATGTATGGGTCATGAAAGCATTAACAACATACTAAGCGATCAAGTGTTAAGCTAACGGAATGGGTCATGTCAATCACATCATTCTCCTAATGATGTGATCCCATTAATCAAATGACAATACATGTCTATGGTTAGGAAACATAACCATCTTGATTAATGAGCTAGTCTTGTAGAGGCATACTAGTGACTATCTGTTTGTCTATGTATTCACACATGTATTATGTTTCCGGTTAATACAATTCTAGCATGAATAATAAACATTTATCATGGTATAAGGAAATAAATAATAACTTTATTATTGCCTCTAGGGCATATTTCCTTGAGGATGGATCTGACTGGATCTAGGTATTGTTAGTTTGGGTGATATATTTTGTGTCCCTGTATCCCCAACACGAGATTGCATACCGGGAAGTTTAGGGAGTTTATAGGTGGGAATTCTAGTAGCTTACGGGATATTCTTTCCAAGCGGATGTATGATTTGAGATTGGGGTTCAACGTCTAGTGGTCCGCCCATTCACGGTCGATTCTGATTGGTGTGAGGCGTCTTAAAGAATCCTTGGCTATCTTTGACTCGGGGCGTCTTGTTTGTCATTCATGGCGTCCGCTATCGTCGTGTCGTGTGGGCCCCACCACGAACACTTTGGCGAAATCTCTATCATGTGTTTGTTCGGCTCATTCTAGAAGCCAATCTTTTGTTTCAGTTGTGATATTGATTTGTTTCTAAGGCAGATGTTGTTTCCATATCTTTATCTAAGTGGCTTCTCACCTTAATGGGCGTGTGATGATTAACTTTGGAATTCATTCGTTCATTCTTGTTGAATGTTTATTGTGAAGACTATATGTTGCAATTTCTATCCGTTGATTCTACTTATCTTTTTGTCTATCAAAGGACTAACGGATGTCACCCTCTTGAGGATGGCTCCATGTAGCGTCGAATCCGGATCGCAATGATGGGGATCGGTCGAACCCTCCACCTCCACCTCCGCCTCCGGAGGCTGGCAAGCTATCATGGCAGCCACCAATGCCAATGCTCGAGATGATTTTGCAGCTCTTGCAGAAGCGTACTCGAGGGCAAGGCAATCAAGGAAATCAAGGTCAAGGCAACAATCAGCGCACTTTGCTACTCTCGGTCGGTTCCTCGCTAATCAGCGAAGTCTTTCGGTTTACGTAGCCGAGGCTACTGGGCGCTGACGATTGGTGGTGGACATCTGCAAGCATTTTGATTGTAGCAATGTCGGACACGAGGACTTTGTCAAGTTTGCATCGTTTCAACTCAAGGATCAAGCTGCTGAGTGGTACCAGCAATACAAAGATTCGAGAGGAGGTCGTGTCATTACAGGATGAGTTCATGAGATTTGAGCTCACCATATTCCAAAAGTGTTGTTGAGAGCAAGCGTGAGGAGTTCCGCAATCTCAAGCAGGGCAACATGTCATCTATCAATACAATATCCAGTTCGAGCTCGCTTTCGTTTTGCTAAGCAAGGCGTGCACGATGAAAAGAGTATGATCTATCAATTCGAGGTGGTGCGAGAGAAGATCTGCAATTAGCTCTTGTGCTTTTGAGCGGAAAAGTATGATGAATTCTACAACATAGCCTTTGAAGCAAGAAGCTGCCTAGCTCAAATGTGAGGCTTCTAAGAAGAGAATCGGGGATGCGATTCAGTCTTCTTCTTCCTCTCAAGTGGCAGCTAAGCGGCGAAGTTTACCTTCCTCCTCCTCCGTTCCGTCGGCCTTATCGTGAGAAGAACTCGGTGGCCGTGGATCTTCCCACCCAGCCAACCACAGCTATCGAACAAGTCTAATTCTCAAGCTCCAAGGTCAAGTGCTCCTTACCACCGTCCGCTCTACGAGGTGACTTGCAACAAGTGTCGTGAAAGGTCACTATCGAACAAGTGCTTCAACCAAAGCGCCTTCGCCTCCTCCTCTGTGAAATCTTCCAGCAATGCGGTGGTCAAGCATAATCCAAAGCATGCCAAGGTCAATATGATGAATGCAGCTCAAGCGGAGAATCTTGATGTGATAATGGGTAATCTTCCGATTAATGATATTCTGCAAAAGTCTTATTTGATCTTTGGTGCATCGCATTCTTTCATGTCATATCCTTTTGCATGAAGCACAATTTTGATCTGGAGGAATTACCTAAAGCTATGCAAGTTATTTCTCCGGCTAAGCGTTTGAGCTCTAGCATGATGGTTCCAAATGTCGGTATCAAGATGGGCGATTATAGATTTCTGGCTAAACCAATTGTCCTTGGTGACTCGGATATTGATCTTATTCTCGGAATGGGTGGCTTTCTCGGCACAAAGCTCAGCTTGATTGTGCTGCGGGAAATCAATTGACTCACTCTTCTAATGATGTGATCATCTATGCGCTCGTGATGAAACCATTCGGTTGTTTTCTCTCAATGAGAAGGCGAACTGAATGCTATCTCTCAATTCGATCGTTTGTGAGTACCAAGATGTCTTTCGGAAGAGCTTCGGGTATGCCTCCTCATCGGCCCGATTGAGTTCGTTATCGATCTTGAGCACAGGCTTGAACCCGTTTGCAGCGTCCATACAAGCTTGGACTGATGAGCTGAAGGAATTGAAGAAGCAGCTCGATGAACAAGAAGCGTCTGGGTTTGATCGGACCGAGTTCATCTCCTTGGGGTTGTGGTGTTCTTTTTGTCCGGAAGAAGGATGGCGCGGACCGACTTTCGTCGATTACCGTCCATTGAATAAGAAGACAATCAAGAACAAGTATCCACTTCCCAACATCAATGAGCTTTTCGAGCAACTCAAAGGTGCTAAAGTGTTCTCAAGCTTGACCTTCGTATGGGGTATCATCAGATTCGCATTCATGAACAAGATATTCCCAAGACAGCATTAGAACAAGCTTTGGTTCTTATGAATATCTTGTCATGTCTTTCGGCCTTGTCAATGCTCCTCCAACATTCTCTCGGATGATGAACTTCATATTCAACCCCTACACCAATGAATTCGTCTTGGTCTATCTTGATGATATTTTGGTCTTCTCCAAGAATAAGAAGGATCATGCCAAACATTTGCGATTGGTGCTAGACAAGCTCGAGAGTATCAATTCTATCGAAGTTCTCCAAATGTGAATTTTGGCTTGATGAAGTGCTTTATCTTGGTCATATCATCTCCGCCAAGGGCATCGCTATTAATCCGAGAAGGTGTCCGCAATTGTGAATTGGGAACCTCCTCGAATGTCAAGCAGCTCCATGATTTTCTTGGTCTTGCAAGCTATTGCGAAGATTCGTTGAGAACTTCTCCAAGATTGCAAAGCCTCTTTCCAACCTCCTCCGAAGCATGTGAAGTATATACGGTCTCACAGAGTGTGGCGTTGCTTTCAATACCCTCAAAGAAACTCGTCACAGCTCTGTCTTGACTCCTCTGATGAATCCAAGCCATTTGAAGTTTTACGTGATGCTTCTCTTCAAGGTCTCGGTCTTGTGTTAATGCAAGAGAGAGAGTTGTGGCTTATACCTCTCGCTTGATTGAAGCCCAGCGATAAGAACTACCCCTCACGATCTTGAGTTGGCGGCGATTGTCCATGCATTGATAACATGGAGACATCTCTTGTTGGGAAGGAAAGTGGACATTTTCACCGATCACAAGAGTCTCAAGTACATCTTCCTCAGCCCAACCTCAACCTCGAGCGGACTCGATGGGTGAAATGATTCAAGAGTACAACCCAAGTATTGAATATACTCGGGCAAGGCCAATGTCATTGCGAGATGCTTTGAGCAGGAAAGCTTCTTTGCAGCAGTCTAATCCTCAAGCCCTTCCGGCGGATCTTTGTGAAGCTTTCCATAAGCTGAATCTTCAAGTTGTTCCTCAAGGCTTTCTTGCCAACCTCATAGTCTCTCCTACTTTGGAAGATCAGATTCGTGAGGCTCAACTTACGGATGCCATGGTGAAAAAGGTGAAGCGTGGTATCGACAAGGGCATTTCAAGTACAAGTGCTTTCACGTTGATGACAAAGACACTCTTTTCTTTGAGGACGGATCGTGGTTCCTAAGGGTGATCTGAGAAAAGTCATTATGAGCGAGGCTCACAATTCGCTTCTATCCATTCATCACGGAAATGCGAAGATGTACGGGACCTCAAGCGATCATATTGGTGGACTCGAATGAAGCGAAATTGCTCAATTCGTGAATGAGTGCGATGTCTGCGGAAGAGTGAAAGCGAGAACACCAACGACCAGCTGGTCTCCTTCAACCTCTTGCTATTCAGAGTGGAAGTTTGATCATATTGAAATGGACTTCGTGACTGGATTTCCAAAGTCAAGCGTGGAAATGATGCTATCTTCGTTGTCATTGACAAGCTTACTAAAGTGGATCATTTTCTTCCTATCAAAGAATCTATCACAGCAGCTCGGTTGGCGAGCTATACACCTCGAGGATTGTCTCCTTGCGGCATTCCACAAGTGATCTCTTTAGACCGTGGCAGCATCTTTACCTCAAGTTTTGGGATTCTTTTGAGAAGGCCATGGGCACCAACATTCGTTTCAGCACAGCTTTCCATCCTCAAACAAGTGGCCAAGTCGGCGAGTTAATCAAATCCTTGAAGATATGCTCGGGGCTTGTTTCATTTCCTTCGGTATGAAGTGGGAAGATTGTCTTCCATATGCGAGTTCTCCTACAACAACAGCTTCCAAGCGAGTTGGGCAAGGCCCCATTGAAATTCTCTATGGTAGAAAGTGCGTACTCCTCTCAATTGAGTGCGAGGCAGGTGAGCGCCAACTTCTTGGCAATGACTTGATCCGCGAAGCGGAAGAAATGTGCAAAGTCATTCGTGAGAATCTCAAAGCCGCATAATCGCGCGGAAAACTATTATGATGATAAGCACCGTGATGTGGCTTTTGAAATCGGAGACCATGTCTACCTCCGCGTCTCTCAATGAAAGGCACTCGTTAAACCCGCTATCAAAGGAAGCTTGCCCATAGATCGTGGGTCCTTTCAAGATCATTGGCAAAAGAAGCGATCTAGCCTATCAACGAGCTTCCATCCAACTTTGCAAGCGTGCGATGTGTTTCACGTGTCACAACCATAAGTGCTTCAAGACTCTGAGCAGCACTATCAACCGAAGAGATTAACCTTCAAGAAGATCTCTCTTATCATGAGCACCCGTTGCTATTCTTGAAGAAACGGCGCAAGACTGCAACAAGTCAATCAAATTCCTGAAAGTGAAGTGGTCACACCATTCCGACCGAAGCTACACGGGGCGCGAGGATCACCTCCGTTCGAATATCCGGAGTTCTTTCAGTCCTAGATCTCGGGACAAGATCCTCTTGTAGTGGTGGAGTGTTGTAACACCCGGAGTAATTTTCCATATTTGTAACTCCAACTCTTGCCATTTTCGGCATTGTGATATGATATTCCCTCCGTGGTTGGGTTTTTCTCCTTTTGCATTTTGTCCATGTCATGCATTTTTATCATGTCATCATGTGCATCGCATTTGCAAAGTGTTAGTCTCATGATTCGAGCATTTTTCCGTTGTCCGTTTTGCAATCCGGCACTCCTATCTCCCGGCGGCCCTTTTACGTTTTTCCGTGTGCGGGTACTAAACCTTCTCGGAATGGGCGAGATTTGTCAAGTGGCCTTGGTATATCACCCGTAGACCACGGTCAAGTTTGAGTCATTTGGAGCTCGTTTGGTACTCAGCGGTTAACGCACTCTATAAAGGCCTCTTTTAAGTTGCAGCCCAACACCCCTTCAAAACAGCCCAATAACCCATCTAAGTCACTTCCATGCTCTCCGTCGTTCGATCACGATCGTGTGGTAACTTACACCTCATTTGGACTCTCCTAGCTCCCTCTATGCCTATTTAAGCAAACCCCTCCAAATCCGGATCATTCCCCTAACCTAGCAAATTTTCCCTCGCGCGCCCGTGGCGGGGCGTGCCCACGTCCGCGCGCCGGTCCCCGATTCGCCGCCGCGCGCGCCCCTTGAGGCCCAATGAACCAGCCCAGCCCTCGGCCCGATCGCCGCCCGGCGGCCAGCGCCCGCCGCCTCTCCTCCCGCCGACCGCGCCGCCTCCACGCCGTCGCGCCCGCCACCGCCCGCCTCGCGCCGCCGCCCGGCCGCTCCAGCCACCCAGCGCCCGCCGCCCGATCCCGGCCTTGCTTGCGCCCGCCGCCCGGCCGCGCGCCGCATCCGGCCGCCTCTCCGCCCGCCCGACGCCGCCTTCCTCCTCCTCGCCCGGCTCCGGCGGCCGAACCGCCGTCGCCCGATCCGATCGGGCGGAGCCGATCCGGCCTCGGTTCAGCGCCCGATCCGTTGACCTTCTTCTCCCCTCTTTTCTTTAAGTATTTTGTCATCAATATTATTTTGTGGCATTTTCAACATGGTATAACTTTGCATCTGTAGGTCCATTTTGCGTATAATATGTCAAAATGTTCGCCTTGAAGAGTAGATCATTTCATCTCAATGCATCATTTTCATTTGAGCTCATCTTGATGCCCGAAATGCTGTTGGAAGAGGGCTATGTGATGTTAGTTTCTGTTTCTTAACAGAACTTGCACTTTTGTTATTTTGCCATGATTGATGTGTGCACCCTATGAATTTGAGTCCTACATGTGTTTTGTAAAATGCCATGCCATCTTTCCAGGGGTGTATGCCATGTATTTTGTGATCTATGTGGTGACTAGCACAAGCATGCAAAGTAGGTGTCCTGATGTTACTGATTTCAGCCCTGTTTAGCTGATATTTTGATGCCATGTTAACTTGATGCTACCAAGAGATCCATGCATATTTTGAGATACTTCAATAAGGATGTTTTGTTAAACATGTCTTGCTCTATCCATCCATGCCTTTGTTTGCAATTATGGAGTGCCATAGCTTGAGTCAATCGAGCTCTACTTTTGCTATCAAATGTTTCCTGGCAGATTGTTTACATGTTATTCAATTTTGCCAAGCTTGTTGTGGTTGATCCGTATATGCTATGTTCTTGTTCTTGCAATGTATGTCTTATATGCCATGTCTTCTTGATGTATGTATGCTTAGTTTATCATATAAGTCTCTGTAGTGAGTGCATTGAGCTTGTAAACATGCCTACTTGTTATCAGTTTTGACATGCCATGTTGCTGAATCTATTAGCGAAACTTTCGATATTGACATGGGTGTTACTATATTTTGTGATCCATTTTGGCTTATGGTCAGTAAGTGACTTTTGTTCTATGCTTTGAGTAGATTCATGCCATGCCTTGTTTTTCTATTTTAAGTTCCTGTAGCATGTAGTTTTGTTGTTCTGAACCTTGCAACCTGATGCTGTTTTTGCCATGTCCAGCCTGATATTTTGTGCACTTTTGCCATGCTTGTTTGGACCTGTTATGATGTGAACTAGCCGTAGCTCAGTGCTCATCTTTTGTCGAGCATCTTGTGTAGATCACTGCCATGTACTTTGTTGATACGTTTGGGTGCAGTAGCTTAATTTCTTGTTGCTTGCTAAGTGGCATCATGCTGTTAATGGAAGATTTGCGCCATTCTTGTTTTGCTTGTCAATTCAAACCGTGCATCCGATTCGGTGATCTTTATATCGATTTCAACGAAATCATCTCATCTTTCAGTGGCATACTTGGTTTGCCAAGTTGATGCCTGGTTCATCATTTTCCTTCGGGCCTTTTATCGCATTGCATATCACATCTCGCATATCATGTCATGTTTTGCATCATGTTGCTTGTGCATTGCACCGTGATTTATTGTGGTTCCTTTGTTTGTGTTGTTGCTTTGGGTAGAGCCGGGGCGAGTGCGTGAGCGAGGAACCTGTTGAAAGCGCTTACGAGGATCAAGCTTTCGACAACTCTGAGAACATTGCGAGCAAGATGTCCATACCCTCGAAATCACTTCTATCTTTGCTATGCTAGTTGCTCGCTCTTTTGCTATGCCTATGCTGCGATGCCTACCACTTGCTATATCATGCCACCCATATTGCCATGTCAGCCCTAACCATCCTTTTCTAGCAAACCGTTGATTGGCTATGTTACGCTTTGCTCAGCCCTCTTATAGCGTTGCTAGTTGCGAGTGAAGTTGAAGTTTGTTCCTTGTTGGTACATGGAGATGTTGTTCCTTTTACTTGTTGGGGATATCACAATATATATATCTGCTATAATTAATGCATCTATATACTTGGTAAAGGGTGGAAGGCTCGGCCTTATGCCTAGTGTTTTGTTCCACTCTTGCGACCCTAGTTTCCGTCATACGGTGTTATGTTCCTTGATTTTGCGTTCCTTACGGTTGGGTGATTTATGGGACCCCCTTGACAGTTCGCTTTGAATAAGACTCGTCCGGCAAGGCCCGACTTTGGTTTTACCATTTGCCACCTAAGCCTTTTTCCCGGGTTTCGCGAGCCAGGGTCATCTTTATTTAACCCCGGACCGGTGCTCCTTGAGTGCTAGCCCGAACTGAGCTGCTGCTGGGGCCCTGCAGAAACTTCGAGGCTTGGTTTTACTCGTAGCTAGTCTCATCCGGATGTGCCACGAGCGAGATATGTGCAGCTCCTATCGGGTTGTCGGCTGTCGGGTGGCTTTCTGGTCTTGTTTTATTCTTTGTCGAAATGTCTTGTAGTCCGGGATTCCAAGATTGATCGGGTCTTCGGTAGAAGGAATATCCTTCGTTGACCGTGAGAGCTTATAATGGGCTAAGTTGGGACACCCTGCGAGGTAATATCTTTGAAAGCCGTGCCTGCGTTTATGAGGCAGATGGGAATTTGTTAATGTCGGTTGTAAAAACCGAAGTTGACCTCATTTAAAACACACATCAACGCGTGTGTAACCGTGATGGTCTCTTCTCGGTAGTCCGGGAAGTGAACTGAGTGTTGGAGTTATGTCGGCGTAAGTAGTTCAGGATCACTTCTTGATCGCTATTAGCTTCACGTCCGTGCTTTGCTCCTCTTCTCGCTCTCTTTTGCGAATGTAGCCACCATATATGCTAGTAAACTTGCTGCAGCTCCACTTTACTACTCTGTCCTTCCTATAAGCTTAAATAGTCTTGATCTCGCGGGTGTGAGATTGCTGAGTCCCGTGACTCACAGATTCTACAAAACAGTTGCAGGTGCCGGCGATGCGGTCACGGTGGCGCATCCGAGCTCAAGTGGGAGTTCGACGAGGCGTGGTCGTTACTATGTGTCTTTCACGATGATCGATAGTGGTGCCCAGTTGGGACGATCGGGGATCTGTGTAGCATTTGGGGTATCTTCTTTATTTTGGTTCCGTAGTCGGACCTTGAGTGTACTCTGAATGATGGATGTTTATTTATGTACTATGTGAAGTGGCGACTGTAAGCCAACTATGTATCTCTTTCCCTTATGTATTACATGGGTTGTGTGAAGATTACCTCACTTGCGACATTGCTTTCAATGCGGTTATGCCTCTAAGTCGTGCCTTGACACGTGGGAGATATAGCCGCATCGGGGGCGTTACATTTTGGTCGTCACTCCTGACTGGACAGTGCCATACATTGCATACATTCTTAGGAAAAAACTTCCAGAGGATGAAGAAGAGGCTCGACAGATCGTCCGACGATCTAAAGCATTCTTGTGATAAAAGGTGCATTGGTGGGAGAAAGTGTGGCTGAGTGCGCGAAATGCATCACGTCAGAAGAAGGCTGAATGATCCTCAATGATATTCACTCGGGGACCTGTGGTCACCATGCGTCCTCTCGGACCATCGTGGCCAAAGCATACCAAGCCGGATTTTACTGGCCACATGCCAACGAGATGGAGAAAGAAATAGTTGACAAATGTGAAGGCTATCAGTTTTACTCCAACATGTCCCATAAACCAGCGTCAACTCTGAAGACTATTCCACTCGTCTGGCCTTTCGCTGTCTGGGGATTGGATATGGTTGGACCTCTGAGGACTGGCAGGAGTGGATTTACCCATGTGCTGGTAGCAGTCGACAGGTTTACCAAATGGATTGAAGCCAAGACCATTAAAAACCTTGAAGCAAGTACAACTGTAAGTTTCATCATAGAATTGACATTCAGATATGGTGTTCCGCATAGCATCATCACTGATAATGGGTCGAACTTCGATTCTGACGAGTTCAGAGCCTTTTGTGCTTCCCAAGGCACGAGGGTCGACTACGCTTCAGTCGTCCATCCTCAGTCAAATGGGCAGGCTGAAAGAGCAAATGGATTGATTCTCAAAGGACTGAAACCCTGATTGATGCGTGACCTCAAGCATGCAACAGGTGCCCGGGTCGATGAGCTTCGGCGATACTTTGGGATTGAGGACAACTCCTAATCGGTCATTGGGCGAACTCCATTCTTCTTAGTCTATGGAGCTAGCTCATGCTTGTTGTCGGGAGCGTTGCAGAAAATTAAAATTTTCCTACGGTTTCACCAAGATCTATCTATGAGTTCATCTAAACAGCGAGTCACGAGAGAGTTTGCATCTACATACCACTTGTAGATCGATGCAGGCGTTCGAGGGAGTGGTGATGATGAAGGCGTTCTAGCGTGATTCCGATCACCGATGACCAAAGTGCTGAAAGGACAGCACCTCCGTGTTCAACACTGCGTGCGGGACGATGGCGTCTCCTCCGTCTTGATCCAGCAAGGATGAAGGAGAGGTTGAGAAGACAACTCAATGGCAGCCTGACGGCGTGGTGCGGTTAGTCTGGCAGTTCTCGGCGGGGCCCCAAGCTTCGCGTGGAGAAAGAGAGGTGTTGGGGAGGGAGGGCTGCGCCTTCAATGTGTATGCAGCCCTCCCCCACCCTCTATTTATAGGAGGAGAGGGCAAGGGGGCCGGCCATCTAGGGAAACCCTAGATGGGGGCGGCCAAGGGAGGAGGGAGGGTGGCTTGCCCCCAAGCTGAGGCGCCCCTTTGGGTTTCCCTCCCCATGCCCTAGCCGCATGGGCCTAGGTGGGGAGGTGCGCCCAGCCACCGGGGCTGGCTCCCTCTCCACTTAGCCCATGTGGCCCCCGGGAGGTGGCCCCTCGGTGGACCTCGGAACTCTCCGGTGGCCCGGTACATTACAGTATACCCCGAAACTTTCAGTCCGTTTAACCACTTTCCATATATAAATCTTTACCTCCGGACCATTCCGGAACTCCTCGTGACGTCAGGGATCTCATCAGGGACTCGAACAACATTCGGTAATCACATACTTGTCTTCCTATTAACCCTAAGCGTCACGAACCTTAAGTGTGTAGACCCTACGGGTTGGGAGACATCTGAACATGACGAGACTACCTCAAGTCAATAACCAACAGCGGGATCTGGATACCCATGTTGGCTCCCACATGCTCCTCGATGTTGTCATCGGATGAACCCACGATGTCAAGGGTTCAAGCAACCCGTATTCTATTCCCTTTGTCGGACGGTATGTTACTTGCGAGACTTCGATCGTCGGTATCCCAATACCTCGTTTAGTCTCGTTACCGGCAAGTCACTTTACTCGTACCGCAATGCATGATCCGTGACGGACACTTGATCACTTTGAGCTCATTATGATGATGCATTACGAGTGGGCCCGGTGATACCTCTCCGTGTCTGGTGACAAATCCGATCTCGATCCGTGTCAACCCAATGGTCACTTTCGGAGATACCTGTAGTGCACCTTTATAGTCACCCGATTCGTTGTGACGTTTGATACACCAAAGCACTCCTACGGTATCCGGGAATTGCGATCTCATGGTCTAAGGAAGAGATACTTGACATTGGAAAAGCTCTAGCAAAGCGAACTACGATCTTGTGCTATGCTTAGGATTGGGTCTTGTCCATCACGTCATTCTCCTAATGGCGTGATCCGTTATCAATGACATCCGATGTCCATAGTCGGAAACCATGACTATCTGTTGACCAACGAGCTAGTCAACTAGAGGCTTACTAGGGGCGTATTGTAGTCTATGTATTCACACGTGTATTACGATTTCCGGATAATACGGTTATAGCATGAATAAAGACAATTATCATGAACAAGGAAATATAATAATAATGCTTTTATTATTGCCTCTAGGGCATATTTCCAACAGTCTCCCACTTGCACTAGAGTCAATAATCTAGTTTACATTGTGATGAATCGAACACCCATAGAGTTACGGTGTTGATCATGTTTTGCCCGCGGAAGAGGTTTAGTCAGCGGATCTGCGACATTCAGATCCGTATGCACTTACAAATTTCTATGTCTCCATCTGAACATTTTCACGGATGGAGTTGAGCGGCAACTTGATGTGCCTGGTCTTCTTGTGAAACCTGGGCTCCTTGGCAAGTGCAATAGCTCGGTGTTGTCACGGAAGAGTTTGATCGGCCCGACGCATTGGGTATGACTCCTAGGTCGGTGATGAACTCCTTCACCCAAATTGCTTCATCGCTGCCTCCGAGGCTGCCATGTACTCCGCTTCACATGTAGATCCATACGGCGCTGCTTGCAGCTGCACCACTTCTTGCTCCACCATTCAACATATACGTATCCGGTTTGTGACTTAGAGTCATCGGATCGTGTCGAAGCTAAGCGTCGGCGTAACCCTTCTGACGAGCTCTTCGTCACCTCCATAAGCGAAACATGTCCTTTGTCCTTTTCGGTGCTTTAGGATATTCTTGACCGCTGTCCGGTGTTCCTTGCGGGATTACTTTGGTACCTTCCTACCAAACTTACGGCAAGGTTTACATCAGTGCAGTACCAGCATGGCATACATAATAGATCCTATGGCTGAGGCATGGGGATGACACTCATCTCTTCTTTATCTTTTGCCGTGGTGGGGCATTGAGCTGAGCTCAATCTCACACCTTACAATCTGAGCAGAACCCTTCTTGGACTGATCCATTTGAACTTCTTCAAAATCTTATCAAGGTATGTGCTTTGTGAAAGACCTATGAGGCGTCTCGATCTATCTCTATAGATCTTGATGCCTAATATATAAGCAGCTTCTCCAAGGTCCTTCATTGAAAACACTTATTCAAGTAGGCCTTAATGCTGTCCAAGAATTCTATATCATTTCCCATCAGAAGTATGTCATCTACATATAATATGAGAAATGCTCTGAGCTCCACTCACTTTCTTGTAGCATGAGGCTTCTCCATAAGTGCGCATAAACTAAGCGCTTTGATCATCTCATCAAGCGAATGTTTAACTCGAGATGCTTGCACCAGCCCATAAATGGATCATTGGAGCTTGCATACTTTGTCGACATTCTTAGGATCGACAAAACCTTCCGGCTGTATCATATCAGCTCTTCCTTAAGATAACCGTTAAGGGCAGCTGTTTTGGCGTCCATCGCCATATCTCATAATCATAGTATGCGGCAATTGCTAACATGATTGAGACGGACTTAAGCCGCTACGGAGAGAAAGTCTCATCGTAGTCAATCCCTTGAACTTGCCGATAACCCTTAGCGACAAGTCGAGCTTTATAGATGGTGACATTACCATCGCGTCCGTCTTCTTCTTAAAGATCCATTTGTTTTCTATCGCTCGCCGATCATCGAACAAGTCGGTCAAAGTCCACACTTTGTTTTCATACATGGATTCTATCTCGGACTTCATGGCTTCTAGCCATTTGTTGGAATCTGGGCCGCCATCGCTTCTTCATAGTTCGAAGGTTCACGTTGTCTAACAACATGATTTCCAAGACAGGGTTGCCGTACCACTGCAGTGCGGGCGTGTCCTAGTGGACCTCTGAGTTCAGTAGCAACTTGATCCGAAGTACCTTGATCATCATCATGAATTTCCTCTTGGTTGGTGTAGGCATCACGGGAACATTTTCTGAGCTGCATCACTATCCCGTTCAAGAGGTAGTACTTCATCGAGTTCTACTTTCCTCCACTTACTCCTTCGAGAGAAACTCTTTTCGAGAAAGGTTCCGTTCTGGCAACAAAGATCTTGCCTTGGATCTAAGGTAGAAGGTATACCCAAAGGTTTCCTTAGGGTATCCTATGAAGCGCATTTTTCCGACTTGGGTTCGAGCTTTTCAGGTTGAAGTTTCTTGACATAAGCATCGCATCCCCAAACTTTTAGAAGCGACGACTTAGGTTTCTTCCCAAACCATAATTCATACGGTGTCGTCTCAGCAGTTTAGGCGGTGCCCTATTTAAAGTGAATGTAGCTGTCTCTAGGCGTATCCCCAAAATGATAGCGGTAAATCGGTAAGAGACATCATAGATCGCACCATATCCAATAGAGTGCGATTCTGACGTTCGGACACACCGTTCTGTTGAGGTGTTCGGTGGCGTTAGTTGTGAAACGATTCCACATTTTCTTAAGTGTGTACCAAATTCGTGACTTAAATATTCTCCTCCACGATCGATCGTAAGAATTTTATCTTTCGGTCACGTTGATTCTCTACTTCATTCTGAAATTCCTTGAACTTTTCAAGGTCTCGGACTTGTGTTTCATCAAGTAGACATACCCATATCTACTCAAGTCATCGTGAGTGAGAACATAACGATATCCTCCATGAGCCTCAACGCTCATTGGACCGCACACATCGGTATGTATGATTTCCAACAAGTTGGTTGCTCGCTCCATTGTTCGAGAGAATGGAGTCTTGGTCATCTTGCCCATGAGGCATGGTTAGCATGTGTCAAATGATTCATAATCAAGAGACTCCAAAGTCCATCAGCATGGAGCTTCTTCATGCGCTTGACACCAATGTGACCAAAGCGGCGATGCCACAAGTATGTGGGACTATCGTTATCAACTTTACATCTTTTGGTATTCACGCTATGAACATGTGTAATACTAAACTCGAGATTCATTAAGAATAAACCATTGACCATCAGACATGACCATAAAACATATCTCTCATATAAATAGAACAACCATTATTCTCGGTTTAAATGAGTAGCCATCTCGCATTAAGCGAGATCCGGATACAATATTCATGCTCAAACTTGGCACCAAATAACAATTATTAAGGTTCATAACTAATCCGTGGGTAAATGAAGAGGTAGCGTGCGGCGGCGATCACATCGACTCTGGAACCATTCGCGCGCATCGTCACCTCGTCGCCGCCGGTCTCCGCTTATTCGCAGCTCTGCTGTGAGTTACAAATATGAACAGCGGCACGGTATCAAATACCGGGAGTTACTACGATTCTTGGTAAGGTACACATCAATTACATGTATATCAAATATACCTTTGGTGTTGCGGCCTTCTTATCCGCTAAGTACTTGGGGCAGTTCCGCTTCGGTGACCCCTCCTTGCAATAAAAGCACTCGGTCTCGGGTTTGGGTCCATTCTTTGACTTCTTCCGGCAACTTGCTTGCAGGCGCGGCAATCTCCTTGCCGTCCTTCTTGAAGTTCTTCTTACCCTTGCCCTTCTTGAACTTAGTGGTCTTATTGACCATCAACACTTGATGTTCTTTCTTGATTTCAACCTCGGTGACTTGAGCATAGAGAACACTTCAGGAATGGTCTTTACCATCCCTGCATGTTGTAGTTCATCACAAAGCTCTTGTAGCTTGGTGGGGCGACTGGAGGATTCTGTCAATGACCGCCTCATCGGGGAGGTTAATATTCATTTGGGTCATACGGTTGTACAACCGGACATCTTGAGAATGTGCTCCTTGACAGAACTGTTTTCCTCCATCTTACAACTATAGAACTTGTCGGAGATGTCATATCTCTCGACCGAGGCGTGAGCTTGAAAAACCAGTTTCAGCTCTTGAACATCTCATATGCTCCGTGATGCTCAAAAGCGCTTTTGGAGCCCGGTTCTAAGCTGTAAAGCATGCCGCCTTTGAGCGAGGGAGTAATCATCGACCGAGACTGCCAAGCATTCATAATGTCTTGGTTCTGCAGGGACAGGGCGTCACCTAGCGGTCCTTCTAGGGCGTATTGTTTCTGGCAGCTATGAGGATGATCCTCGGGTTCGGACCCAGTCCGTATAGTTCTTGCCGTCATCTTTCGACTTGGTTTTCTCTAGGAGCGTTGAAGTTCAAGTTGACATGGCGTTGGCCATTTGATCTACAAGACATATCATGTAAAAGATTTTAGACTATTGTTCATGATAATAAAGTTCATCTAATCAAATTATTAATGAACTCCCACTTAGATTAGACATCCCTCTAGTCATCTAAGTGTTACGATCCAGTCGACTAGGCGTGTCCGATCAACACGTGAGACGGACTAGTCTGCGTCGGTGAACATTCTCATGTTGATCGTATCTTCCATCGACTCGTGTTCGACCTTCGGTCTCCGTGTTCGAGGCCATGTGCGTACATGCTAGGCTCGTCAAGTTAACCCTAAGTGTTTACTGCGTGTGTAAATCTTTCTTACACCGTTGTATGTGAGCGTAAGAATCCATCACACCGATTAACACGTGGTGCTTAGAAGCGACGAACTGTAGCAGCGGTGCGCAGTTAGGGAGAACACTTCTTGAAATTGTTCTAAGGGATCATCTTATTTACTACCGTCGTTCTAAGTAAACAAGATGTATAATCATAATAAACATCACATGCAATTATAAAGTAGTGACATGATATGGCCAATATCATATAGCTCCTTGATCTTCATCTTGGGGCTCCATGATCATCTGTCACCGGCATGACACCATGATCTCCATCATCATGATCTCCATCATCGTGTCTTCATGAAGTTGTCCGCCAGCGACTACTTCTACTTCTATGGCTAGCGTTTAGCAATAAAGTAAAGTGAGTTACATGGCGTTCTTCAATGACACATGAGGTCATACAAAATAAAGACAACTCCTATGGCTCCTGCGGTTGTCATACTCATCGACATGCAAGTCGTGATTCCTATTACAAGAACATGATCTCATACATCACAATATATCATCATTCATCACAACTTGGCCATATCCGTCACATGACAATTGCTGCAAAAACAAGTTAGGCGTCCTCTAATTGTTGTTGCATCTTTTACGTGGCTGCAATTGGGTTCTAGCAAAACGTTTTCTTACCTCGAATAACCTGGCGTGATCTTGTCAACTTCTATTTACCCTTCATAAGGACCCTGTTCATCGAATCCGCTCCAACTAAAGTAGGAGAGCAGACACCCTTGACCACCTTATGCAACTAGTGCATGTTAGTCGGTGGAACCGGTCTCACGTAAAATGCGTGTAAGGTTGGTCGGGCGCTTCATCCCACAATACCGCGGAAGCAAAAGCGACTAATAGCGGCAAGTAAGTTGACAAGATCCGCCCACAACAAAATTGTGTTCTACTCGTGCAAAGAGAACTACGCATAGACCTAGCTCATGATGCCCTTTGTTGGGAGCGTTGCAGAAAATTAAAATTTTTCCTACGGTTTCACCAAGATCTATCTATGAGTTCATCTAAACAACGAGTCACGAGAGAGTTTGCATCTACATACCACTTGTAGATCGAGTGCAGGCGTTCGAGGAGTGGTGATGATGAAGGCGTTCTAGCGTGATTCCGATCACCGATGACCAAAGTGCTGAAAGGACAGCACCTCCGTGTTCAACACACGTGCGGAGACGATGGCGTCTCCTCCGTCTTGATCCAGCAAGGATGAAGGAGAGGTTGAGAAGACAACTCCAATGGCAGCCTGACGGCGTGGTGCGGTTAGTCTGGCAGTTCTCGGCGGGGCCGCCAAGCTTCGCGTGGAGAAAGAGAGGTGTTGGGGAGGGAGGGCTGCGCCTTCAATTGTGTATGCAGCCTCCCCCACCCCTCTATTTATAGGAGGAGAGGGCAAGGGGGCCGGCCATCTAGGGAAACCCTAGATGGGGGGCGGCCAAGGGAGGAGGGAGGGTGGCTTGCCCCCAAGCTGAGGCGCCCCTTTGGGGTTTCCCTCCCATGCCCTAGCCGCATGGGCCTAGGTGGGGAGGTGCGCCCAGCCACCAGGGGCTGGCTCCCTCTCCACTTAGCCCATGTGGCCCCAGGAGGTGGCCCCTCCGGTGGACCTCGGAACTCTCCGGTGGCCCGGTACATTACAGTATACCCCGAAACTTTCAGTCCGTTTAACCACTTTCCATATATAAATCTTTACCTCCGGACCATTCCGGAACTCCTCGTGACGTCCGGGATCTCATCAGGACTCGAACAACATTCGGTAATCACATACTTGTCTTCCTATTAACCCTAAGCGTCACGAACCTTAAGTGTGTAGACCCTACGGGTTGGAGACATCTGAACATGACGAGACTACCTCAAGTCAATAACCAACAGCGGGATCTGGATACCCATGTTGGCTCCCACATGCTCCTCGATGTTGTCATCGGATGAACCACGATGTCAAGGGTTCAAGCAACCCGTATTCTATTCCCTTTGTCGAGACGGTATGTTACTTGCGAGACTTCGATCGTCGGTATCCCAATACCTCGTTTAGTCTCGTTACCGGCAAGTCACTTTACTCGTACCGCAATGCATGATCCGTGACGGACACTTGATCACTTTGAGCTCATTATGATGATGCATTACGAGTGGGCCCGGTGATACCTCTCCGTGTCTGGGTGACAAATCGATCTCGATCCGTGTCAACCCAATGGTCACTTTCGGAGATACCTGTAGTGCACCTTTATAGTCACCCGATTCGTTGTGACGTTTGATACACCAAAGCACTCCTACGGTATCCGGGAATTGCGATCTCATGGTCTAAGGAAGAGATACTTGACATTGGAAAAGCTCTAGCAAAGCGAACTACGATCTTGTGCTATGCTTAGGATTGGGTCTTGTCCATCCGTCATTCTCCTAATGGCGTGATCCGTTATCAATGACATCCGATGTCCATAGTCGGAAACCATGACTATCTGTTGACCAACGAGCTAGTCAACTAGAGGCTTACTAGGGGCGTATTGTAGTCTATGTATTCACCGTGTATTACGATTTCCGGATAATACTGTTATAGCATGAATAAAGACAATTATCATGAACAAGGAAATATAATAATAATGCTTTTATTATTGCCTCTAGGGCATATTTCCAACATAAACCACGAGCCGCGCAGTGGTGAGCAAGCCTCTCACTCGGAGGCTAAGCTGCAGTCCAGCACTCGCCTTAGTTTGAAAAATCCTACCGAGTGGTGAGCAAGCCTCCCACTCGGAGGCTTAGCTGCAGTCCAGCACTCGCCTAAGTTTGAAAAATCCTGCAGTGGTGAGCAAGCCTCTCACTCGGAGGCTTAGCTGCAGTCGATGCTACGCCTAAGTTTGAAAAATCCTCTTGAGTGGTGAGCAAGCCTCTCACTCGGAGGCTTAGCTATAGTCGATGCTACGCCTAAGTTTGAAAAATCGTGCAGGGGTGAAAGCCTCTCACTCGGAGGCTTAGCTGTAGTCGATGGTTGCCTAAGTTTGAAAAATCCTACAGAGTGGTGAGCAAGCCTCACATTGGAGGCTTATCTGTAGTCGAGTACTCCCTAAGTTTGAAAAATCCTGCAGTGGTGAGCCCTCTCACTCGGAGGCTTAGCTTCTGATCCGTGCTACGCCTAAGTTTGAAAAATCCTACAGTGGTGAGCAATCCTCTCACTCGGGGGCTTAGCTCTGATCCGATGCTACGCCTAAGTTTGAAAAATGCTACAGTGGTGAGCAATCCTCTCACTTGGGGGCTTAGCTGCAGTCGATGCTACGCCTAAGTTTGAAAAATCCTCTGCAGTGGTGAGCAAGCCTCTCACTCGGGGCTTAGCTGCAGATCCGATGCTCGCCTAAGTTTGAAAAATCCTGCAGTGGTGAGCAAGCCTCCCACTCATGGGCAGTTGCAGTCCAGTGCTAGCCTAAGTTTGAAAAATCCTACAGTGGTGAGCAAGCCTCCCACTCGGGGCTTAAGCTGCGATCGATCGTTGCCTAAGTTTGAAAAATCCTACAGTGGTGGCGATCCTCCCACTCGGGGCTTACTGCTGATCGATACTCACCTAAGCTTAAAAAAATCCTACCGAGTGGTGCGGGTGACCACGATCCCCTCCCGAGACTGCACCATCAAGAAGAAGGACAAGATCGTGCGTGTTGCCAAGGCAAACTACTTTCGAGGAGCGTCAAGACCATTCTTTGAGTGCCTCGTGATGAGCTGATCAATGCTACCAAAGGCTCATCCAATAGCTGGTGCCAAGACGAGCTGCTTTCAAGAACGTCAAGACCATTGCTAAGTGCCTCGCTGATGAGCTGATCAATGCTGCTCAGGGCTCGTCCAACAGGTCGACCGCGGCTTCTTTCTCAGAAGCTGCATCAAAAGTACAAGAACCAATCCATGTGAAGAACGAGTTCCACTCGAACACAAACACAACATATCCAAAGATAAACCAAGTTCAGATAAATCCAAAGGTTCAAATCGCGGATTAAATTACTCGGTCGTCAGGCCCGAAGGAGTTTCAGCGATTACAAAATCACTCGGCATTCCGAGGCAAATAAAGGTGAAGCATAATGTTTTTTCGGTCACTCGTCAGGAGAAGGGCTGGCTGGATCACGAAGCTGTCAAGGTCGATGATATACGCAATCTGAGTGGCAGCCTCAAGGAAGGTGTCCATGAAGAATTTGGAAGGTGTGCTTCTTAGTATTACGCAACCTTGAGAGCGCCAACTTGTCTTATCTAAGCGTCCTTGAAGTGCACTCGGACCAATGGCGAGGTGACGTCGGTATACAATGGCGGATGATTTCTTCCATTCCTGCACTCAGCCGAGGATTTGATTGATCGAGTCATCATGACTCGAGATCTTGTGAAAGTTCCTCCACGAGGCGAGTTGGCATCAACCGAGTCATCGCCGCCTTGATCGAGCGGATAAGCAACAACACTATCAAGCGTGATTCCAGCGAAGCAAGTTCATCAGCGGCGTCATATTTCACGGGACGGTGATAGGGTCAAGACCCGTCTCAACCCGCCGGTCTCGACCTCAAAATCTGGCAAAGTTACGCATGGTCAATAAAAATAGTGAGTCGACAATATAAGAAGACACTCTAGTCGGTGACAGCTAACGGTCAGTGGTGATACCTTCAAGCTTGAGGACTAGTTTAGCGGCAAGTTGACCTAGATAAGACTCCAGCTCACATCACGGCTCGAGGGCTTCCAACTTCATTGGTCGAGTTCTCCTTGTCCTTCTTGATTGCTCAACTTCCGATTGGCTTGAGAGATGGCAGTCTTGACTTGAGTTCTCCTCTTCCAACTTGCCGACCGAAGCTAGCTTATTGTCCGCAAGCGCTGTCTTCTATCATGCCTCCTTCTGAGCAGCAGCAAGATCCAGATCCTTCTTCTCCAGAGCTTCCTTCATTTTCTCTAAAGAAACAACACTCTTCAGACGAGCTTGAAGCTGACGGTTTTCACTACGCACATCTGCTCGTGTGAAGTCACTCGGTTCAAAGAGACTAAAAGAAACAACACTGAAAAGCGCAAGCTACGGAATGGGCAAGTGTCAATTGGTTACCTCCCATGATGGCTGTTTCTTCTTGAGCAGTCTTGAGGTTCTTCTTCGCTAGTTCAAGATCAAGTTCGAGGTTGATGTGGTTCTTGTTCAACTCAGAAAGTCGAGCTCCAAGATCACAAGACCTCTGCAATCAGCGGGAGAGATATGTGAGTCGACAGAAACAAAAGACAATGACAGCGAAAGTTACTCTAAGACTACTGCCAAATCAAACATTCAACAGTAGTCCCGGGGACTACACCTAGTGGGTGCACTCGGCGTGCCCCCACTGGTTTAGATCAACACTCAGCATGGTCTGCCCAGCGCGAGTCAAAAAAAAGTAGATTCTAAGACCTCAGCCGACTGCCGGCAGTCGACCGTGGTCTCGGGGACTACACCCAGTGGGTGCACTCGGCGTGCCCCCACTAGTTCAGACAGAACACTAAGACTTAGCACGAGTCGAGTGGAGTGGAAGACCTCTTAAACTCTAAGACAGGCACACCCCAGTGGGTGATCAGATATGAAACATATGCTCATATAGACAGCGTTCAAAAGTTCAATCGAGACAAGCGGCCTTAACATTGATGCTGCAGGCGGTCTTTGGCATTATAGGCCACTGGCTGGCCTCATGCATCACCTTCACTGCTCCATAACAAGGTTCACTGGCGAAGAGCCTCACAGCAGCACTTGGCGAGTCATCACGGGGTGCAGTGCATGGCAGAAAGTGATGGCTCAAAGTGATCGAAGCACCTTGGGTCGAGATCGTGGAGTTACCTTTGGAGTAGCGAGGCGGGAGGCGATCGACCCGACGGATGATCGGTCGGGCGGGTCGGCGAATGTGGCGTTGGTCCGAACCAGATCTCCGAATCGCTCGACCACCGCCTCAAGCACCGGCGTCGACTAAGGGACTTGAACTTCAAGCCCTCTCCTGCTGGAGCCCCTGCCTCTCCTCCTCTCCTGTAGAGGCATTTCCTCTTCTTCATCGCCGGGAAGCCTGCGATGTCTCCGGAACTGCAGCAAAAGAAAAGCAACAGAAATTCAATCGACCAACAACTCAATCGACAAAATAAATTTTGGTCGGCGAGCTTACCAGCTCGGGAGGTGGCGCGTCATCGGTTCGCCATCTCTGGGGCCTTGTCAACATCCATGTCGATTCTTGGCGAGAGGTTGGGCTGGAAGGTACATGATCCATTGGTCGAGCGGAAGAATCGATCGGCGGAGAAAAGCACAAGAAAGATGCTCACCACGAGGCAACATGGGCGTCCATCTTGATCCTCGGCGAGTCTTAGAGCCTTGAGGAGCCACCTTAGGGTGCTTGGCGACTTTATCTGTTGGCTCGGAGTTGGCGTCGGGGCAACCTGCGTTTGGGTGCTTGGAGCCACGCTCTTTCTGCGCCCGCCCGCCAGGTCATGCTGTTGCTTGGATCGGCGTTCAGAGCGGGGCGGCGAGTCGACCGCCTCCTCGTCGTCTGACTCCTCGCTCTCCTCCTCGTCATCATCATCTGAAGATTCCCATTCACCGCTCTCCTCCATACTGGCCTCACCCTCCTTGCCTTGCTCCAGAACTTGTTCACCATTAGGCATCGGATACATGTCAGTAAAAACCTACAGAGACAAGAAGTCGAGTGAAAGTCGATCGGGCTCGGGAGGCGGTCGGGCGAATATTCCAAAACAGTCGAAATGGAGGATGCACCTTGTCAGGCTGATTGTCATCACTGAAGGGGACGACTCTCCTAGCACCTCTGGGGTTGTCCTTGTTGCCTGTAATGCTCTTCAACCACATGGCCACAGTCTTGGCCGGTACTTCTTCTGGATAGATCTGAGCGGTGTCGTCAGCCCCAGAGTACATCCACATGGGGTGGTCACGGGCCTGGAGAGGCTGAAGGCGTCGACTGAGGAATACTTCCAGCAGGTCCATGCCAGTGACACCCTGATTGATCAGTTGGACTACCCTCTCAACTAGCATGTTCGTCTCCACGCTCTCAGCAGCAGTCACTTTCAGCGAAGAAGAGATGCAGGCCAGCGGTCAAAAGTGAAGTGGGGAGTCGGTCGTGACACAGGTTGCGAGGTCTTGGCGGTAGAACTAGGTCGACTGCCAGCCCCTAACTGATTCAAGAAGAGTCATGGAAGGGAAAGAACTCCTCTGCCTCTTACGGATACCCAAACCCCACACATCTGAATGACATGTGTTTTTCGTCACCGTGTTTGCCTTCTTCACCGGCGAGAGCGGATGGTGAAGAGATGTTTGAAAAAGACCCTAGTCGGCCGACACCCGAAAGTTCTCGCACATAGACACGAATGCAGCAAAGATGCGTGATGGTATTGGGAGAAAAGTGATGGAGTTGGGCACCGAAGAAGTTCAAGAAGCCCCGAAAGAAGGGGTGTGGAGGAAGCGAGAAGCCCCGATCGACATGGGTGGCGAGTAGTACACACTCACCCGGTCGTGTCTGCGGCTCCATCTCCCCTTCTGGCAGCCTCGCTGCGCCCTTGGCAATCAACCCAGACTCCACCAGCTCGTCCAGATCTTCCTGCCGGAGCAAAGACCGGATCCAATCGCCTTGGATCCAGCTTGGCGGCAGCGTCGAGCGCGATGATGACCCGCGGTTCTGCTTCTTGCCCTTTCCGCCCCCATCGCCTTCTTCGTGCGTTCCAGTGCCGCTGTCTTGTCCTTCACCATGGCGGTGGAGCGGCGGCGTTGAGAGCGGAGGAGCAAGGTGCAATGGAGAAGCAGAGGGAGAAGAGAGAAAACATACATGCACAATGCAAGCGCCTCGGCTCCGCCACCTTATAAAGGGCCACTTCCGAGTGGCCGACGCGTGGACCCGGGCTATCCTGTCAAATCCCGCAACAGTCGCGCGCAACATACGTGGCAAAAAAGGTGGTGCGGAGATCGAGGCGCTTCCGTTTATCCACCCCGCTTCCTTCGGCACGCTCCGTCTCGCGCGCTTCCCCGAAATTTCGAATCCCGTGAAATCCGGGATACTCTACAATCAATCGCACCAAAGATTCTGCGACCCAAAACAACACTCGGCAAATGATGTTACAAGTTCACTTGGCGACTTTCTGAATCGATCAAGGCGACTGAATCGAAGCCGAAGTTCCAACATGAGGCTTCTGTCCTGCGCAAAACATTTGCGGAATGTAAAGCTCGGAGCAAGTTCAACTTCAACCTACTTTCCTCGGACCTTAATCCATTAGAGGACTCTTGATGAGGATCTGAGACCGAGGGTAGGGTCGTGGGCTGACCTACATGCCCTACCCAAGGTTACTACCACGGAAGCAAAGAAGTCCAAGATACAACAAAGAACCCCCGTCGAAGGTGTGAGTGCAATCCACTCGACCAATCATATCACTCGGATACCCATCTTACGATGTCACTTTCGACCATACAAGGAACCATTCGACCTATTGAAGACAAAAGTCACTCAGCCTTTGCAGCAGTCGGCGTTCACTCCGTAGTATTTAAAGCATTAATAGCACTTATGGTGGCGTTATCGATGCGCCCTACTTTATGTACATTAAGCCCCTTGTAATGAAGGAGGGCTGGGGTCTTGGCGCACTCTATAAGCCACCCCCTCCTGCAGGACAAGGTTCACACCTGTAACATCCACACATATAATCCGGTCGGTGGCTCCGGCACCAAGGCGTGGGGCTATTACTACCTCCGTGAAGGGCTGAACTTCGTAAATCATGTGTGTACACCTTCACCATAGCTGAGATCTTGCCTCTCCATACCTACCCCACTTTCTACTGTCAGTCTTAGAACCACGACACCCCCCACGCGTATATAAAGGAGGGAGGGAGAGGAGGCCGGCCTAGGCGTGCCCCAAGTGGGGGGAGTCCTACTAGGACTCCCACTAGGGTTCGGCCACCCTTTCCTTTTTCCGGAGGGGGAAAGTGGGAAGGAGTAGGAGAGGAAGAAGGAAAGGGGGTGGCGCCCCCTTCCCTAGTCCAATTCGGCCTCCTCCCTTGTGGGGGGCGCACCAGTCCCTTGTGGGCTGATGTGTCTGCCTCCTATGGCCCATATCTTTCACGGGGTTACGGTAACCCTCACGGTACTCAGTTTGTACCGATACACTCCGGAACCTTTTCAGTGTCCGAATACCACCTTCCAAAATATCAATATTTACCTCTCGACCATTTCGAGACTCCTCGTCATGTCCGTGATCTCATCCGGGACTCCGAACAATCTTCGGTCACCAAAACACATAACTCATATAATACATATCGTCATCGAACGTTAAGCGTGTGGACCCTACGGGTTCGAGAACTATGTAGACATGACCGAGACACCTCTCCAGTCAATAACTAGTAGAGGAACCTAGATGCTCATAATTGTTCGCACATGTTCTACGAAGATCTTTATCGGTTAAACCGCAATGTCAACATACATTATTCCCTTTGTCATCGGTATGTTACTTGCCTGAGATTCGATCGTCGGTATCTTCATACCTAGTTTAATCTCGTTATCGGCAAGTCTCTTTACTCGTTCCGTAATGCATCATACATAACTAACTCATTAGTCACATTGCTTGCAAGGCTTCATCGATGTGCATTACGAGAGGTCGGAGATACCTCTCCGATACTCGGAGTGACAAATCCTCATCTCGATCTATGCCAACCCAACAAACACCTTCGGAGATACCTGTAGAGAATCTTTATAATCACCCAGTTACGTTGTGACGTTTGATAACACAAAAGGTATTCCTCCAGTCTCCGGGAGTTGCATAATCTCATAGTTTGATGAATATGTATTTGACATCAAGAAAGTAGTAGCAATAGAAGGCTGAGCGATCATTATACTAAGCTAACGGATGGGTCTTGTCCATCACATCATTCCACTAATTATGTGATCCCATTCACCAAATGACAACTCATGTCCATGGCTAGGACACTTAACCATCTTTGATCAACGAGCTAGTCTAGTAGAGGCATACTAGGGACACGGTGTTTTTCTATGTATTAATATATGTATCAAGTTTACGGATAATACAATTCTAGCATGAATAATAAACATTTATCATGAACAAGGAAATATAAAATAATAACTTTCACTACAAAAAAGACACATCGGTGACATTTTGGGCGAGCGAATTTTTTCATCATACATATGACACTTCTATAGCGATAATTGTGGCAGAACCGGTATCATCATAGATGCGGTGGGCTCCTACTTCTATGACAAAAAATCATGACGGAAAATGGGCTTTTCGTCACAGGCGGGCGGAGCGCAGCTGCATGACATTCTTTGGGCCGTCCATGTGGAAAAAACCGTGGTAAGCGAGGTAGGAAAATTTCTAGGAGTTGCGGTTACGGTGGGAGGTCGAGGGCGGCGATGTGCATTTCTCGTACGTGCGCTTGCGTGTGTGCGAGCATTAGCTCTAGCGAACCGAGAGGCGTTGGGCTCTAGCGAACCCGGCGATTGCCTTTGCGAGCTCGCGTTCTGAACCCAGCGATCGATTGATGGCATTAAGCGAACCCGATGGGCGATTCGCCGCTCTGCTGCTAAGCTGAAGCCGACCGATTGGATGAACAATGGCGTTGCGGGGGTTGGATGAGCGATGGCGGTGGCGTTGCCTCTAGATGAACAGGACCCGTGGTGTGGAGGGCTGGATGAGCGATGAGCGGTGGAGGGTGGTTGAGCAGGACCCCATGGTGTGGAGGCTGGATGAGCGATGAGCGGTGGAGGGTGCCCGTGGAGGGTGGTTGAGCGATGTGCGTGGAGTAAGCGGTGGAGGCTGGATGAGCGAGGGCCCGTGGAGGTGGAGGAGGTCGGCGGTAGCTGTGGAGGCTGGAGGAGGTCGACGGTGGAGATGAACGGTATCCGTGGAGTCTGTTTTGCGATGCGCCACACCGTCGATGAAACAGGACCCCGTTTGACCGTTGGAGGTCCGTTTCCTCCGTTTTGCGGTACGCACCCTCGATCAGCGGGAACCCGTTTACGACCGTGGGAGGTTCGTTTCCTCTGTTTTGCGATGCGCCACACCTCCCGATCAGCGGGACCCCGTTTGACCGTGGGAGGTCCGTTTCCTCCGTTTTGCGATGCGCCACACCCTCCCGATCAACGGGACCCGTTCGAGCGTGGCGGTCGAACACAAGGCCGTTTCCTCCGTTCTAAGGTACGCCAGGCCTCGTTTCCATCGCCTATTCCGTCCAAGCCGGTTGGCTCCCACGCGTTCCGTTGCCTCCCGATGAACACGATGCATTCCGTTGCCTCCCCATTAACACGACGCATTCCATTGCCTCCCCATGAACACGATGCATTCCGTTGCCTCCCCATGAACACGAGCCCTTGCCATACGTATGCACGACTAGGCGTTCGAGACCCCACCCGTATGTACACATACGTGGCCATATTTTCTTTCTTGCACCCTGGCCGCTGTACGTACGTGTACATGCTACGTCGCGGCGCCTCTACTCGACATGTGCGCGCGCCTCTACATCGACCGGTATATGCGTACGTTCGCGACCAGGATGACAAGCGCTTCGTGCGCTTGGCCGGTGGTTCCGGTATCGGGCACTTCCTTACTGCGAAGATGTAGCTGGTGGGTCCCAGCGGTCGGCGAATCGTTTTGTTTTTTGCGGACGCACTTCCTTGCGTGCGAAGGTGTAGCTGCTGGGTCCCAGCGGTCGAGAACCGTCGTTTTTGCGGATGCACTTCCTTGCGTGCGAAGGTGTAGCTCTTGGGTCCCCAGCGGTCGAAGCGAATCGTTTTTGCGGACGCACTTCCTTGCGTGCGAAGGTGTAGCTAGTGGGTCCCGGCGATCGAAGCGGTGTTTTTTGGACGCACTTCCTTGCATGCGAAGATGTAGCTGGTGGGTCCCAGCGATCGAGGTGAATCGTTTTTCTGGGCGCACTTCCTTGCGTGCAAAGATGTAGCTCGTGGGTCCCGGCGGTCGGGGCAAATCATTTTTTAGCGAAATATGGTGGCCCGTCTGGTGGGTCCCATTGTCAGTGGAGGAATAATTATTTTGTGCGTAATAAGGAGGCACTTCCTTGCGGCTGCCGTGGACCCGGTATCGGCCTCTCCACGTCGATCCACGTCCGATGGAAGTCATTCCTTGACCACGTTGACCACGTCGCAAGAAAGCACCACGGCGGTGGGGACGGCAATGAACCTAGGAAGGGGCGGCGGGCCGGGGAAAGCAGCGGCGGTGGATGCACTGCAGCGGAGAGAATGCGAGGTTCACTGGTTGGCTGCGCTGCCGTCACCGAGAATAACGGGGGTGTGGGTGAGTGGAGGGATGGCCCGGCCAGCGGTGGGAGTAGTAGAGGCGGTGAGGCCTCCGCGGCAGCCTGACCCGACCACGGGAGGCAGGAAGCGGCGGCACGACCGGCGCTGCTTTGGCGGTGAAGCAAGAAGACCGGAGGTTGAAGAAGCACGACGGCCGTTGGATGGACATCGTCGGTCACTGCAGCTAGAATCGTTTATTATTGACTAAGTTGACAAAGCCCTTGATACGTCAACTTAGTAGGCCTGAGTAAGCTCGAAGCAGTGCGCCCGGATGTCGGGGAGGAATCATTTTTTGGCGGGTGAAGCTAGAATATCCAAGATTGAAGAAGAAGCACGGCATCCGTTGGATGGACATCCAACGACCACTTGCTACTAGAACCGTGTGTTGACTATAAGTTGACAAAGCCTTGCATACGCGTCAACTCTGGTTTTTTAGGGGACGCGTCAACTTAGTAAGGCCAGAAGTGTGTGGCAGAGAACTTATTATAGCCCATTTGAGATTTGTAAGAATGCATAGCCCATTTTTGAATTCTAATGGAATTTACTACAGCCCATTTACAGTTTGTTAAAACTAAAGCCCATTTCAACCAACCTTTCAAAACATAATTCAATAAAATTTCCCACATTTTTGATGGGATCCGAATATTTTTATCCCGAAATTTCTAGTCAGATTAAATACAATTTCAATATAAATTTATATTACGTAAAAATCAGCGAAACATTGCGCTCGCAACAATTAATGAAATTAAAATTTTCAATATTGAAAAATAATATTTTATAAAGTAATCACTGTTTGGTGCATTTTTAATAGTTACTACCTAGTTTTTAATTACATCCCATTTATTATTTCTTAAAGCCCATTTTCTTGTCAAGCCTAATGCATCCCTCCTAGGAAAGATTTGAAGCCAGTGAGCGGTGAATAACAACTTGACCTTGCACAGGTATTCCTAAAAAAAGTATAGCTGGGCTAGCCATTTTCAACTTGAAAAAATTAATATCTGGGCTGGATATCGGCACAGGCTAGGCAGACCACAGCCATGATTAATACTGCAGCGATGTTTTCGTTGTTGTTAGGAGGAGAAAAATAATATCTGGGGTAAACATCAAAAAATCTGCGGTGCTCACACCTCAAAAACACAAATCTTGCTCGAGCTGCTTGGTCCCGGCTATCGGCGCTTGTTGTGCAATTCTCTCGTTCTTGACTAGAGTACATAGGTTGACAATGGTGTGGGACCGTGATGTCAGGAAACTAGGAGGAAGCAAAATAAATTATAGTTATATATATATATATATATATATAATAAGGAGGCACTTGCGTACGTGAGGCTATGGACTTGGTGGGTCCCCATTGTCATCCTATCCAAGTAAAGTCATCTCCTCGCCCGCGTGTGCTTTACGCTTGGCTTGATCGGCGCCCGGCCGCCCGCTTCCCCTTGCGAGGCAATTGCTCCGCCTTCAAGCGACACAAGTGCCGTCCGTCGTCCATCTGCCGCACACATTAATGATACCACGGTTCTTTGGCGGCTACTCGGCGCCACCGTCCGTCCCTCCGCCCGCCCACCATTGCTATATAAACTGCTGCGCGGCCATTGCCATGATCATCCACATCCGTTCCTTTCTCCTTTCACACCACTACTGCCCACCATGGCTTCCTCCGCTCCAGCGCTCTTGGGACAGGCGGACGGCGGACTAGAAGGAGATGGCAGCCATTGCTGCCGACCGGCTGGCGGTGAGCAGCCGGGGCAACGGCGTCCTAATGGAGAACATGGTAGTCGATGATCGGCGTAACCCCTCCTCCGCACCATCCTCGCGGTGCATTGCACCATGACCATCGGCGAGCCCGTGCCCATATATGGATATGGTGAGGCGATGCGTGAGAAGCAGTTCCGGAGGCGCGAGCCGCGCCGCCTACAACCACCATCTCCTCCGGAGCACTGCGGCGGAGGAGCAGATCGTCAGGGAAGCTGGCGGAGGCGAGGCGCTGCTCGACTCGTGCCGCTCCGCCCGCAAGGGGCGCCTCGAGTCTTGGCGATACCGCATGCGGGTGGCGGAGGCTGCGGCCGCCTACAAAAGAGCTAACAAAGAGGCGATAAGCGGGCGGCGCTGTTTGGCGGGACGAGGGCGGCGAGGACAATGCCGGCTCGGCGAGTCCCGCTCGGCTGGCGTTGGCGACGCCTGCTCCGCCAAGGCCCATGGCGCCAACAACGAGCGAAGGACACCACCGGCTCCGCCGAGCCCCGCCCGCCAACAACGAGGCGAGAGGACATCATCGGCTCAGCCGAGGCCCTACCACCGCCATCAGCGTGGGGAGGATTTCCACCGCTCGGCTGGCGCCGCCCGCTGCAGCGAGACATAGGACATCGCCCGGCTCGCCAAGGCCCGTCCGCTGTAGCGAGGCCGCGCCACCGAAAAATGAGGAAGAGTAGAACATGGTAGGTTGCCGCGCTCGGTCCAAGTAAGGCTACGCTGCTACCCTCGGTTGAAGCCAAGCTAAGCGGATTGACCATTGGCGGCGGTTAGCTTCTTGGCGGCGGCGATGGTCGGAGAGCTGCTTTGGAGAAAACGCTGCTTCTACTTAGCTGCTGGTGCGGTTGGCTGGTGACACGTGGGCCCAACAGGCCACATGTCGATTCATAGCTACACTGTAGTTAAATCCTTAGCTTCTGACCGGCTCAGCGGGACACAGTGGGTAACCGGTTAATTAATTATACCTCCAGCGCACCCTTTTAGTTTTTTTTCAACAAGGAGGATGACCCCGGCCTCGCATGCAGGAGATGCATGCGACCTAAACACCTTTTTAGTTGAAGAATGTATGAAATGTAATGAAATCCGGCATGTTTATATGAAATCCGACCGTGTATGAATGAATTTATTTGAGTAGTTAATTCCTGTATCACGGCATTGGATGAACATGCAAAACAATACGTACTAGCATTATTCGGGGTGATCACCACGTTTCAGCAGTTTCACATGTACTCCTCCGGTCCTTTCTAGTGCGCATACAAGTTTTATCTGCGGTCAAAGTATCTCTACTTTGACCAATCTTATCTAAAAAAGTATGCACTTTCACAATGTGAAGTAAAAAGGAACAGAAGGAGTACAAAGAGTTTGAGCAGCTTTGTAGCGTTTCTGTACATTGCAATCAAACACACAGGCCTTGCAATTCATAGAGAACATTCGAAACAATCGATGATTATGCATCTCAGCGACTCACATGTCAGAGGCAATATTTACTTCACAACTAAAGAATAAAGAAAAAATTAATTGCCGCTGCTGACAGCAAAGGGCGTCCCATTCGAAAATATCAAACGCATATGTTGCTAAAATCAGTGAGCAAAAGTTGACAAAGTTGTCCCATTCCAAAATATCAAATGCCTACGATTGTGGAATGGGCAGGGTTTGCCATCAGTTCGGACATTGACATGGCACCTCGTGCTAAATAAACCAGCTGTTCTTTTTGTGCAGTTCCACCAAAATCAACCAAAATCGGCGTAGCTTGTATGATTTAAGCCCTTATATGTTTACAGCGCCTTGAACTTATAGGCACCTCCTTTCTTGTGGTGGAAATGAATGATTCGATGTATTCATGAACATTTTGTGCAGTTCCGTTGAAATCAAGCTGAGCACCCTGTTTGCACAAATACAAAAAGTGATTAGTATAAAGCAAACTGTACTATGAATTGACAGTTTCAACAGGCACATACATGGTCCATGTAGAGCAGACTTTTAGAAAAATGGAACTCACCATAAAGAATCCTAGAACAACATTGTACTCGCGCATCACAGCAAAAAAATGGAGAGTTGTCAGTCTTTCTGAGCTGAAGTTAGTTTGGTCTTGTGGGGAGTAATGTAACCATCCTTCAACTGCTCCTTCTGATGAGAAGATAGATAGGGCTTCTTCATCCTAGTATAATCGGAACTAGTCACTTCACGTACTCCATATTCTTGTTCAGAGGAAGATGATCCCTGTTTGCTCGAAAAAAGGAAAGGAAATATTTAAAACAGCACAGATGAAGCACTTCTCAAGGACAATACCACTTTTTCATGACAGTATTTAAACAGTAGCACAACACTAATAGAGATGACAAAGGTCAATCATATGGATGAAATCAGTGGGTGAGTACCAACATTTGTCAGGAGGCTGATTGTGTAGAGCATACAGATGAAGCACTTCTCCGGAACCATCTGTTGCTATCTACGGGGGTGGCCATGCTTACTATATACTCCTCAATTAGTTTAATGTTTCCAACATCTTCTTGTGCAGTTCCACTAAAATATATGGTATCTTCAAAGAAGATCCCTGTTTGCACAAGTAGAGATAATTACGTATGGCATCAAATCGGTGGCAAAACAATTGCTCGTTCAGCCATAGCAATAAATTAAGATGCAAAACTATATCATTACTTGTGTCATCACAGTTCGGTGCTTCATTACAGCACCATGAGTTGATTTTGTTTTTCTTCCGCTTGTTCTTCCCTTCATCACTTGGTTCAATAACAGACAAGCTTCGCCTTCAATGTAAGATTTGGCATGTCAATTAGGGAGCAAAAGTATAGTACTAAACTTAATTTTCTGATGGAAGTGGCAAAATACAGGCCAACTGTTATGAAATATCATTATGTTACCTCAATGAGATATTACGGTGCACATACAGATTGGAAGTCTTGTTTGCCTTTGTGCAGTTCACTAAAATCAAGCAACATTATCGTACAAGTAGCACAACATATGAAAGCACACTGCAGAATCATGTGAAAGAAGGCTAGTACTAACCTCTCATGATGCGGAATTCAAACAACTCACAAGAAGAAGATCTGAACCAAATTCGCCTTAACGGATAGGAAGTAAGATCTCCTCTTGTGCAGTTCCACTAAGATCAAGCAATCAAGCAACGTTGTGGGTGTGATATTTTGGTTGAACTGCACAAAACACTCTTAAAACAAAAGTGTTTTGTGCAGTGCAACAAAATGTCACAATAAAATAATTGAAGTAGATAACCCTGTTTACGGAGGTGCAAAGGAAACAATTAGTGGTCAATAGCGGTGGATGACACGAAGCCAACAAAAGAAGCATCTACCTTATCTAAATGGGAAAGAAAGCAAGGCAGTAGCATTTCTCAAGCGGTGGCATTGATTAATATTAACATAGAGATTATATTAACAATAAAATTTGTTAAACATGTAATTTTCTTTTAAGCGTGGCATTACATCAATTTTCAGTGGCATTATTAGAGGTGTTTGTTTACGAGGGACATTTTGGTGTAGGGACTAAAGAACTCCGTGTCGGTCACATCTAAACCAAGCAGGAGGGACTTTTGGGACTAAAAGTGGGCATTTGGGACTAAAGAAAAAGACCCGAGGGAGTCTTTTGGGACTTTTCAACAGTTGCCCTGCCACGCATCGCACCTTGTTTCTATTAGTTCATTACTAGGGGTAACATGGTCTTTTATCATGTCATTTAATAACCTCTAGTCCATGTTTAGTCCTGGAACCAAGCGGTAGGGACTAGGGAGTTTTAACCAAGCAGGGCCTTAGATTAACAACAGCTAATGAGTTGCAGGGACGGTGGATGCACCAGCACCATGTGCATCTACCGATGTCCGTGGTCATGCTGATCTGTTGCAACAAAGAACAAACAACCAAGGAGCATATTTGTGTTGGTCCCAGTTTTGTTATCTTTAGACACCTTTCCCTATGTGGCGTAACAAATCTAGTCTGCTCAAACTCTACACCCTTGTCCCTTCCTTTCCTTTTTGAACTAGTACTTTTGCCCTTCCTTTCCTCTTTCAACCCGTCCTAGATTTATGCTATACAACTTTCCCCACTACTTTCCCCATTCCTTTCCTCTTTGAACCACATCCTAGATTCATGCTATACAACTTTCCCCTTCATTTCCTCTTTGAACCCGTCCTAGATTCATGCTATATACAACTTTTCCCTACTTTCCCCACTCCTTTCCTCTTTGAACCACGTCCTAGATTCATGGTATACATGCAACTAGAGCAATGCATGTGGAGTAAGTAAAATATACCTTAATGTTCTTGGGGCGTGGTTCGATTGAAGCAGAGACATTTGTGAAGAAGAAGGGTTGAGAGGCCCTCCAGCGCCTTGTTGGGTGGAAAGTGAACAACAGCGCCTTGATAGTGGATTCCCTCCCTACGTGACAGCGACATCATTAAACCTCCTTCCCTTCCCGACAGACGGATCCTGCTGGGTCTTTGAGCAGCGGTGAGGGAGAGAGAGGCCAGAAGTCTTGTTTAGATCTGGAGAGGCGAGAGAGTGTGAAGAGCAACTTCTGGCTGAGGCTCTAGCGGGAGAGGCGAGAGTGTGAAGAGCAACTACAAGCGCTAAGGCTCCAACGTGTATATATATCTTTGGAGAGAGAGTGTGAAGCATGCAAACCCTAGAAAACATTTTGACCAGTCAAAGAATCCTCTGGCAAAATTATGCTCAAGTGTAGTTATCGAACCGAGACCTCAAGTTTGATGGCGAACAGGCTAACCAGCTACACAACCCTCCGTTATGTTCAACGAGAGAAAATAACCTTTATATATTCCTGCATTAGTGTGACGGGCATGCCGTGGTTTTTTGTGTGTGTGTGGGGAGTCATTAGGATTTCAATCATAATCGTGTCATGTGGCTTTGGTGGTAAGACTATCCACGATGGTGTAGAAATAATGCAGCCTTAGTCACCTTACCTCTCTCCACGTAGTATGTTGGGTCCCACCGGTCGGAGGTGAAACAAAAAAATTAATAAGAAAAATTAAAAGAGCCAAGCTGAAGGAAATATGCCCTAGAGGCAATAATAAAGTTATTATTTATTTCCTTATATCATGATAAATGTTTATTATTCATGCTAGAATTGTATTAGCAGGAAACATAATACATGTGTGAATACATAGACAAGCAGTGTCACTAGTATGCCTCTACTTGACTAGCTCGTTAATCAAAGATGGTTATGTTTCCTAACCATAGACATGAGTTGTCATTTGATTAACAGGATCACATCATTAAGAGAATGATCGATTGACTTGACCCATTCCGTTAGCCTAGCACTTGATCGTTTAGTATGTTGCTATTGCTTTCTTCATGACTTATACATGTTCACTGTAACTATGAGATTATGCAACTCCGTTTACGGAGGAACACTTTAGGTACTACCAAGCGTCCTAGCGTAACTGGGTGATTATAAAGGAGTACTACAGGTGTCTCCAAAGGTACATGTTGGGTTGGCGTATTTGAGATTAGGTTTTGTCACTCCGATTGTCGGAGAGGTATCTCTGGGCCCTCTCGGTAATGCACATCACTATAAGCCTTGCAAGCAATGTAGCTAATGAGTTAGTTATGGAATGATGCATTACGTAGCGAGTAAAGAGACTTGCGATAGCGAGATTGAACTAGGTATTGGATACTGGCGATCGAATCTCGGGCAAGTAACATACCGATGACAAAGGAACAACGTATGTTGTTATGCGGTTTGACCGATAAAGATCTTAAGTAGAATATGTAAAGACCAATATCGCATCCAGGTTCCTCTATTGGTTATTGACCAAGAATAGTTCTAGGTCATGTCTACATAGTTCTCGAACCGTAGGGTCCATGCAACAAGGTTTCGATGCGGTTATATTATGAGTTTATGAGTTTTGATGTACGAAGGAGTTGAGTCCCGGATGAGATCGGGGACATGGCGAGAGTCTCGAAATGGTGAGACATAAAGATCGATATATTGAACGACTATATTCGGAGTTGGAAGGTTCGAATGATTGGGTATTTTGAATCTGGAGAGTTACGAGAATTCGCCGGGGAGAAGTATTGGGCCTTATTGGGCCTGCAGGAAGAGAGAGGGCTGCCTAGGGCAGGCGCGCGCGCCCAAGGCCTAGTCCGGGTGGACTAGGGGGAGGCCGCACCCTTCCTCCTTCCTTCCTTCTCTCCTACTCCTACTAGGAAAGGAGAGTCCTACTCGGTGGGAGTAGGACTCCCCCATAATCGCCTCCTCCTTGGCGGCCACCTCCTCCTTGCTCCTTTATATCTGAGGGCAGGGGCACCCATAACACACAAGTTGATCTACGGATCGTTCCTTAGCGTGTCGGTGCCCCCTCCACCATATTCCACTTGGTCATATCGTCGCGGAGCTTAGGCGAAGCCTGCGCGGAGAAGTCATATCGTCGCGGAGCTTAAAGGCGAAGCCCTGCGTCAGTGGAGCATCATCATCGTCCTGCGCCCGTCGTCTTGTGGAACTCATCCCGACACTTTGCTGGATCGAGTCCGGGGATCGTCATCGAGCTGAGCGTGTGCTGAACACGGAGGTGCCGTCGTTCGGTGCTTGGATCGGTCGGATCGTGAAGGCGTGCGACTACATCAACAGCGTTGTTATAACGCTTCCGCTTTCGGTCTCACAGTGCGTGGGCGGACACTCTCCCTCTCGTTGCTATGCCATCACCATGGTCTTGCGTGTGCGTAGGAAATTTTTGAAATTACTACGTTCCCCAACACCAACGGTGTATCTTACTAGCTCACACATCTCGCTACTGCTCGGGAACACTGTCCAATTGATCCCTCTGTTCGCTCACGTACTATTTTAAGTGAATCCTTATTATAACATGCACAAAATTTTTGGGCACATGTATTCGACTTAAGTCAGTGTGCCACCGTATCTTGTATACTTACTACTCCCTCCGTCTAGGTGTAATAAGTCATGTTAGAAGGTGCAACGGGACCAAGGTGCGTGCGTGTGCGTGTGTGTGTTTAACAGCATGTGTGTGTTATAGAGTGTGATAGATCGACCTACTCCTACAGAGATATGGTGTGTAGTGTACGATTTTAGCCGCGAGAGCCGGTGCATCCTCTCTTTTTCGGGCGTGTCCGGTAGGGACATGCACACAGCTACCACGCCGCTCTGACCAGCCTGGCCACCCAAAGCCCCTCCATCGCCCGTAGCCTCTTCCCGTCGAAATGGTCGGCGCCGCTCCAAAGAATCGGTGCGCATTCATGCCGGGCAGAAGCGGAATGCGACCTCTTGATGTCTACTACATAACCTTCTTCTTGTAGGCGTTGTTGGGCCTGCAATTGCACAGGTTTGTAGGACGGTGCAAATTTCCCTCAAGTGGATGACATAAGGTTTATCAATCCGTGGGGCGTAAGATGAAGATGGTCTCTCTCAAGCAACCCTGCAACCAAATAACAAAAGAGTCTCTTGTGTCCCCAACACACCCAATACAATGCTAAATTGTATAGGTGCACTAGTTTAGCGAAGAGATGGTGATACAAGTGTAATATGGATGGTAGATAAAGGTATTTGTAATCTGAAATAATAAAAACAGCAAGGTAACAAGTGATAAATGTGGCGTAAGCGGTATTGCAATGATAGGAAACAAGGCCTAGGGTTCATACTTTCACTAGTGCAAGTTCTCTCAACAATAATAACATAGATAGATCATATAACAATCCCTCAACATGCAACAAAGAGTCACTCCAAAGCCACTAATTGCGGAGAACAAACATAGAGATTATGGTAGGTGTGAAACCACCTCAAAGTTATTCTTTCCAATCAATCTGTTGGGCTATTCCTATAAGTGTCACAAACATCCTAGAGTTTGTACTAGAATAACACCTTAAGATACAAATCAACCAAAACCCTAATGTCACCTAGATACTCCATTGTCACCTCAAGTATCCGTGGGCATGATTATACGATATGCATCACACAATCTCAGATTCATCCAACCAACATAAAAGTACTTCAAGAGTGCCCCAAAGTTTCTACGGAGAATCAAGAGCGTGTGCCAACCCCTATGCATAGGTTCATGGGTGGAACCCAAGTTAGTTACCAAAACATACATCAAGTGGCACATGATATCCCATTGTCACCACGGATAAACACGACAAGACATACATCAAGTGTTCTCATAAAGACTCAATCCGATAAGATAACTTCAAAGGGAAACTCAATTCATCACAAGAGAGTAGAGGGAGAAGAAACATAAGATCCAACTATAATAGCAAAGCTCGCGATACATCAAGATCGTGCCATAGAGGAACATGAGAGAGAGAGATCAAACACATAGCTCTTGGTACATACCCTCAGCCCAGGGTGAACTACTCCCTCCTCGTCATGGAGGCGCGGGATGATGAAGATGGCCACGGAGATGGATCCCCGGCGAGAATAGGAAAAGGGTCGATTGGTTTTGGTGGCTCACGGAGGCTTGCGGCGGCGGAACTCGATCTAATTTCTGTTACGGAAGTTTTAGGGTATGTAGGTATATATGGGTGAAAGAGATGCGTCGGTGGAGCTACGGGGCCCCACGAGGAGAAGCGCCCCCACCCTCGTGAGCACCTCCGTATCTTGACGTGGGGTCCAAGTCCATCGGTGGGTTTCCTTCCAAAATAACTTCTCGATTGATTTAGTTCCGTTTGACTCCGTCGATATTCCTTTTCCTCGAAACACTGAAATAGGCATAAAACAACAAATCAGGCTGGGCCTCCGGTTAATAGGTTAGTCCCAAAAATAATATAAAAGTGGATAATAAAGCCCAATATTGCCTAAAATAGTAGATAAGAGCAATCAAAATTATAGATACGTTGGAGCGTATCACCTCTCACTAAGCATAAAAGTGATGGTTGCCGTCCGTCAACTTCTGCTTTGGGTCTATGTGATTTGGCGACTCATTGGTCTTTATTCTTTGAGGTGGTAGGACTCTTTGGATGTCCCACGCTTTCGGCGAAAGGAGGTAGTAGATTACAATTTTCTCCATTCTTACAGCGGAGGAGTGCAAGAAGCGGTGAAAACACTTGAGCTCGGTGATTACATGGCCCACCTCACACTATCACCGTCGACACCTAACTCTTTACATAGTACTCCCTCCGTTCCTAAATATTACTAGATGAGTCCCCGCTCGTTGCCGCGGAACAACGGTATATCTCTTTGTGCAAAATTATCAATTTCATAGAACTAAAAAAAAATCTATAACCGCATGACAAATGTGGTAGCCAAACTAAATAAACTCCCATCATCATTTAGATCATCCCGTAAGGAAAAAAATCAGCCAACTCCTCTTGCATAATGGGATTATATTTTTCTTTTTGACATGTTAATGGGACTTAAAAGCTCACTTACATGCATGCTACGGTGCATGCTTGCATGCGAACATGTTGATGTGATTTAAAACCCACTCACATGCATGTGCCACAGTATTTCTGCATGCTTGCATGTGGCTTAGTCTGAACCTCTCAACATCTAGATCAGACGGCTATTATGACTGATTTACTTCATCTAATGACTACGTCAATTTTGATGATGTGGCTCAAGGAGAGGATAGAGAATTCCTAGTAGTGGGGGCTAGCTATTACTAGTAGATAAGTCTTTGTGGAGATTCCACTAGGTGAACTACATACGGAACAAAATGAATGAATCTACACTTAAAATGCATCTATATACATCTGCATGTGGTTAATGGTGAAATCTCTACAAAGATTTATATTTAGGAACAGAGGAAGTACTAGTATAGTACTAAATGCGTCTTGTAATTTATCAACAAGATAAATTTGTACAATGCTATGAAGCTTCCAGCTTCTGTTACATGTATCTTGCGTCCAAGGTTGCCCGTTGCAACATTTCATCAAATACAAAGGAGACTAACATGCATGCTATTGCATCTCAATGATTGACAGATCATAGCAAATATGTACTCCCTCCGTTCCAAAATAAGTGTCTCAACTTTGTGCAAACTTTAGTACAAAGTTGTACTACTACTAAAGTTGACACTTATTTTGGAGCAGAGCAACTAAATAAAAAGCGATCCATGCAGTCCCTAGCCCTTGAACCGTGAACCTGACCGGGCTTCAATTTCTTTGCAGCGTTCAAGCTTCCTAATAAATGAAGTTTGCAACCTTTTGACCATCGGATCATTTTGTGCGGTTTCACCAAAATCGAGATGAGCATCCACATGGCAAAGAAATTGAAGAAGCGTGATTAGAATAAGATTACTAGGACTAGTTGATGAGACATAAAATCATCACAAATCTGATGCGTAGAAGCCCGGTGAGGTATCGGTATGTGGGGGCAAAAGTAGAAATATCCACGAGGGAGTGATGTGGGCAGCTAAGCGATGGTGCAAGCGGCTGTAAAGGGAGTTGTACACGAGGGGCGTAGCTCAACCTTGAGGAGGCGGCGGGGCGACAACTGCCCTTACGTCGCGGCGATGAGCAAGGGCGAAGCAACCTCACCAGCTTTGTGAGAGAGAGCGGCGGGGACCCCTGATCGGGGACGTGCCGGCGGTGGGTTTCGCCGTCGGCGGCGACCACCGCATCTACACTAAGCATCCACCCCTTACCCAGCGGGCGTGATCCGCCGGGATGTTAGAGATGTGGCCCACGATTGTTTTGTGCGAGAGAGTGTGAAAAACAACCCGACAAGCAACGTGTAGGCTGGCCGTCGACTATGTATATAGTGGGCGGTTTCCTTTTCTCTTCATATGAACCTATCATATTGCATACGTGCCCTGAAGAAAAAAAATATATTTGTAAATGGCGGCACCTACTAACCTTGCGCTTGGCATCTCCAAAATATTAACCTTGCGATTGGCTCTTAGCCTCTTGAAGTCGAGCAATAATGGTAGTGCAGTATATATCGTTACGGCTATATGAGACCGAATGAATTGCTGCACGTCCACCCATGGGCGAGGTCGAGGCGAGGGAGAGTCTACTACATACGAACAAAATGAGTGAATGTACACTCTAAAATACGTCTATATACATCGGTGTTTGGAGTATGTACTAGTAGTTCATATTGAAATCTACTAAAGGACATATATATTCCAAACAATATGATATAATCTCTATAACCAAGGTAGTAGGGGCGAGGGGTAGCGGAGGAGTAGTAAATTTTCTCCTCGTCCTGCGAGCCACCAGCGCATGGGCGAGGAGGAACAAGCTTCACCTCATCCTGCGAGCCACCGCGCCCGTGGGCGGGGAGGCAGCGTGTTAAGCAAGCTTCTCCTCGTTCTGAGTTGTGGACACATCAAAAGTACTCCGGTGTATAGAGCCTTGCCTCTAAGGTAGGCCCCACATGGTTTGCCTCTTTTTTAATTTAACATAGCATCAAGTCGCAATTTGTTTGTTCACCCGTGGTAGGCGATCCTCCCTCCACCAAGTGGACAACGATTACGTGCCAAATTACCACGTGGGCTGCCTTTTTAAATCTGAAATGAGCTCCACCGTGTACCAGCGGGTGTGGTTGGGAAAGAGATGGGAGTACATGCGCCGTGCATGCACCTCTTCTCTTCGTGCACGTCCCCCACCTACGTGGGTGTGTGTGAGAGATACAAACCACGTTCGTGAGTGTTTTTGTTTTGTGGTGGGGGTGGGGGTGGGGTGGGGTGTTGATTTCATGAATTATTGTTGGGAATATGTGTCGATGACATCTCAAACAAAATTTTGCATGCAATGTGTGTGAAATGGAGGCCTATCCATATCATACATAGAGGTCGGGCAATCCACGAGAAGAGAGGAGGGTCATAGCTATCGATAGAGTCGAAGAGAGGATCAAGTGGGTGGGTGCGAGATCGATGAAGAGCCATCGAAATTGTGTGTGTGTGTGTGTGAAAGTCAAAGATATAGGGCGTGGCCTGCGGGCGTTAGAGGGCACATGTCAAGTTTGTGTGTGGCGGGGAGACATGACTAGGCGCTTGATGTATCGGTGTGTGTGTGGGGGGGGGGGGGGGTGGGGGAGGGGTAGGCGAGAGGCCTAATTATAGAGGTAGAACGACTTCGTATATGTGTTGAGAAGGAGACCCAACTATGTCTTGAGGGAGATCGGTCGACATCCATACATAAGCGAAGGACGGGAAATATGATGGGGGAGAGAGAGAGAGAGAGAGAGAGAGGAGGAGAGGGAGGGAGAGTGGTAGAGTGCTGGATGGGTGATGGAGTTGCTTCTCGGAGATGTTGGGAGGCCTACTAGACAAGCTGAGGTGGAACTGCAATGTTATCAATAAGAGTGGGGATGTGTTTACGTGTGTGCTGTGGGTGATAGATGCATCGGGACACATCCATGGATGATGAAGGGAACCATGTGTTTGGTAAGCAAACCTAACTAGATCGGTAGATCAATTGTTGTTTAATAGGAGGAAGGGAGACACAACTAATGAGGTAGATCAATCGATGTGTGGGTAAAAGCGAGTTATAAGGACCTAGCTGGCTATATGTATAGCGAGAGATTGGTCGGTGTCGTCCATTTGTTAGAGGCAAATAAGGCCCAGTGAGGCGGATGAGCGAGAGAGAATGGAGCTAGGAGGTGGTGCGAGGCCCAACTACTAGCTAGATAGGGGAGGTGTGCGGTTGTGAGATCGATGAAAAGAGGCGAGAGTTTACGTGTGTCGACCATATAGAGACACGAGGCAAGGACACATAAAGGAGGAGATTGAAGCTGTGTGTGTATGCTGTAGGCAGGCATCGCTAGAGAGGTTTATCGATCGGTGTGTGTGCGGAAAGGAGTTGTGGATACTCTGGGAGAACGACCTAAAGAAAAAATGAATGTGCCTGTGGATAGAATGCGAGGGAGGAGGAGGGTGAGGAGGCGTGTGCATGCACGAGAGAAAGTTAGTGGTAGCTACAAAGGCTAGAGAATTGTGTGGGTGTAAGAGACTAACAAAGATCATAATTTGATATGAAAGCGGATTCATATATTTGAATAGGAGATCATAGTGTTTTAAACATTGCGTGCATGAATATAAGCGGTGATACGTCTTTGTGCACATGTTATACCATAATGTGATAATGCATGGCGTTTGCAACTCACAGCTAAATGCCGAACAATCTAAACCATACTATACATCAAACAATCTCACATTTTATTTGAATTTGTGATAATGTGCGGCGTTTGCATCTTACAACTAAATATCAAGCAATCTAAACAATACTATATATCGAACATTCTCACATTTTATTTGAATTTGTGGTAATGTGTGGTGTTTGCAACTCACATCTAAATACTTGTAGGCGTAGGGGGCGGGGCACCATACATAATGTGATAAACACATTATACATTTGAGACATGGTTTAGATTATGAAGATCTAGCTAGAGCTAGAAATGTAATGTGATTTGAAATCAAAATAAAGTGGATTAAAAAATCTAGTTCGAGTTCATATAGTACACATAGTTCATATGTAACTCGAGACTAATCATGTGGTGTCTGTGAAGATAATACACAAATGATGGTTTAACTTGACAATAATGATGATTGTAGATCTTATTAAAACAGAAAGCGAATTCAAATGCTTTGACTTCACAACAATCATTCTGTAGATCTTATTCAAATTTACTTCATATTGAGCGGTAGTATATCGTTTGGAATGCACTAAAGCGTTCATTTGAGTAGTAGGTTGCATGCACTATACGTAGTGAAATATTTTAATTGAACATAATATGAATTCAAATTTTTGAATGACATTTGTAGTCTTGCATTGATTTGGTACAATACCGTTAGGCTTGTCAGGAAATTTCAACCAGCGCCTTGTTAGCGAAATATTTAAGATATATCTTTGTCTCGTTGTGCTCGACAACTCCCTCCATCTCAACCCGCGCCTTGCTATTCGAAATTACAGCAGCGAAAACTCCACCTCCTATGAAATCTCGACCGCGAAATGCCCTTGGTACTGAGGAGTCCTGGATTAGGGGTGTGGGATAACCGGACTACCATCATCGACCGAACTATCATTGGCGGACTATCATCATCGACCGGACTCCAAGACTATGAAGATACAAGATTGAAGACTTCTCCTGTGTCGGATGGGACTTTCCTTGGCATGGAAGGCAAGCTTGGCTATCTGGATATGTAGATCTCCTACCATTTTAACCGATTCTGTGTAACCCTAGCCCTCTCCGGTGTCTATATAAACGGATGGCTTTAGTCCGTGGGACTAGAATCCTAACAACCCTTACAATCATACCATAGGCTAGCTTCTAGGGTTTAGCCTCCTTGATCTTGTGGTAGATCCACTCTTGTAAACATCCACAATATCAATATCAATCAAGCAGGACATAGGGTTTTACCTCCATCAAGAGGGCCGAACACAGGTAAACATCGTGTCCCTTGTCTCTGTTACCATCCGCCTAGGCCTTGCAGTTCGGGACCCCTACCGAGATCCGCGGTTTGACACCGACATTGGTGCTTTCATTGAGAGTTCCTCTATGTCGTCACCCGATAAACTTGATGGCCTCTTCAACCAACAACGACTCAGTCTGGGTGAGACTTTTCTCCCGGACAGATCTTCGTATTCGGCGGACCGCCTGCGGGCCAACTTCGCAGCCATCTGGAGCAGATCGAAAGCTTCGCCCCTGGCCGTCGAGTCAGGTTTGGAAACCCTATACTTCCACGGCAGATATCGCGGGGACTTGATCCTCGATGGATCTGAGCCACAACCGGCCGGCGTGCAGCGCTGTCACGATGGGCATGACCTAACTCTGCCGCGGACAACACCTTGGAGGCGCTGCGAATCCGCTCCGACCCATAGTCCGGAGCGATCGCTCGGATCGAGGGCGGATGGCTGGACACCGCCTCGGGAGCCGCCTTCTCTGGCGATGGGCGAACACTTACCTTGTCCGCATAAAGCTCATGACTCCGGTGCGGACTCCTGCGGACTCGAACCTCCTGCGCCCGCGGTCGAATCCGATTGGGCGCCGATCATGGAATTCACCGCTGCGGACATCTTTCCTTTTCGCCCTTGGCGATATCACAAATTCGCTGAAGCATCTCTCGCTATCCGGAGAGCCTGGCGAACTACGGCGGGGACAGTTAGAACAGCAGACGGCGAAGAAATTCAAAGCCCACCCACCACCCGCCCGTAGCCACCGTCGGCGATTTAACGACTTACTCGACTACGACTCCGAAGACATCGGCGGTATGGGCGGCGATGCGGAGACTACCAGAACCAGTGCCCACGGGACACTGAAGACCACCTCGTCATCGACATATACATGGTGGACACCCCAAAAGATGGGGGCGGCGAAGAAGCGGCGGAGGCCGATTCATAAAGAAACAGCCCAAGCGCCCGGCGTCGTGGCGCCGCTCTAATCCCTCCACGGCAAGAATGGAGATTCCGGCACGAGGAGATAATAACACCCAGAAAGTGCGAAGACAACTCCCTCGGCCGCGATCCAGCGAGGAGGAGGCGAAGCAAGCCCTCACGAGAGGCGGGTGCGAAGGTCGAGGATGACAATTACTTACCTCCCTCCGGAGGCGAGGCAAGCCTCGGCGACGATGAATCCGTCGTGCTGAGGATCCCGTCGAACAAGAGCGTTTGAGCCGGGCTTATAGCCCGACAAACAGCCTAAAGAAAAAGCAGCAACGACTTCAAGCTGATCAAGACCTGCTGGCGACGGATGGACGAAGTCCTCGCGGCGAAGAGTATGAACTCGAGCGCCCCTCAAAAGTTACCCAAAGCGCAAGTTGCTCCCCGATTAGAGGAGGAGGCATGCAAACCTACATCACCAGCGCTGTCTGGCGAGCGGCCACCTCGTGGCGCGATGAAAGGCGTGCAAGCCCTCCACCAAAACCGTACCCGGCATTGCTCAAAAGCATGAAGCCCGGGGGCAGCGCGGACTTCGGGATATATTGGAGGACAAGGCAAGACAATCCAGATCTATCTATGGATCACGTGGGCGCCCCAAGACCCGACAAATACCGTCGCGCGGGTATAACTACTCGGCGGACGAACCAGCGAGACAACGCTCTCTCGAGCTACGTCGCGATATTGCTCAATCTGGGCGCGCACACCCACTATGCTTCAGCGGCGAAGTAATGGATCATCAAATCCTGAAGGGTTTAAACCCGTTAACATGAATCCTATGATGGCACAATAGACCCAGCGGTTTGGATTGAGGATTATCTTCTCCATATACACATGGCCCGGCGGCGATCTTCATGCCATCAAATATCTCCGCTCAAGCTTAAAGGACCAGCTCGGCATTGGCTTAACAGCCTGCCCGCGAGTCAATTGGATGCGGGAAGACACGGAAGCCGCATTCCTCGACAACTTCCGAGGTACATATATGCGACCACGGCGCGAGATGACCTAAGCCACATAATCTAGCAGCCAGACGAATCGGCCGAGCAATTCTGGACACGGTTCTTAACAAAGAAAAATCAAATCGTCATTGTCCGGATCACGAGGCCCTTGCTGCCTTCAAACATAACATCCGTGACAGTGGCTGGCCCGGCACCTAGGGCGGGGAGAAGCGAAATCCATGGCAGCCCTCACATCACTCATGACCGCGCCTGCAGCGGAGAGGATAGCTAGCTAGCTCGCAGCAACAACCTCGGCAAAAAGCGGCAGTCCGGATACCAAGGACCGCAATGGCAGGTTCGTCGAAACAAAACAAGCGCCGCGTGCGGCGGCGGCAATGAGGATCTGGCAGTCAGCGCGGATTCGAGGCTCAAACCGGTCAGCGGAAGAAGCCATTCAAAGGAACCACTCCGGGCCCGTCCGGTTTGGACCGAATACTCGACCGCTCTTGTCAAATACATGGAACCCCGAAAATCCAGCTAACCACACCAGAGAGATTGTTGGGTATTCAAGCAAGCGAGCAAATTAATCACCAAAAGCAGTGACAAGGGGCTACAGCGATGATGAGAAGAGACCGGCAGCCCGAACAACGAGAGGACAAAAGGATTCCCCCTCAAGTTCGGATGGTAAACATGATATCATAGCATATTCCCAGAGGGGCGAGCGTGCACTAAAGGGCGATATCTGTGATGGAGCGATCGCCCCAAAATTCAACCCATGGTCCTCTTGCCCGATCACCTTGATCGAAGAGACCATCCGACCGATATCCGCCATGGCGGATTCGCGCGATAGTTTTAGACCCAATAAATCGATGGATTTCACCTCATGAGAGTCACGATGGGCCGGCGGCGTGCTGAACCTGCTTTATCGGGATACGGTCGCATAAGATGGGCATAGACCCTTCAAGGATTAAACCTACAAAGACAACCTTCAAAGGTGTCATACCGGTGTCGAGGCCAATTATGCAGGCTCGATTACCTTGAAGTGGTCTTCGGATCCCGGATAATTTCGAGCGAGAGTTAATCTTGACATAGTCCCGTTCATGGCGGCTATCACGCTCTGCTTTCAGACGAACAGCGTTTGCAAAATTCAGCGGTGCGCATTATACATACCTTAAGCTCAAGATTCCAGGCCCTCGTGGAGTCATCACGGTCAATGGAAACATAAACGCTCCCTCGAGCGGAGGAACATACAGCGCTCTCTGGCGAAGTACAAAGCAGCCTTTTAAGGCAATTCTCGAGTCCGGCCGTTAAGCGGCCGGACACGACCAAACGCGCCGGAGAAACATCAACCAAGACCACAGCACGTTCCGTGCAGCGTATGCAATCGGCTAACCCAGCCCTCGGAAGATTGTAAGACAAACTCTCCGCGTACATAATGCATACTGGAGATACCATGGGCATGGGGAAGGCACAACCACGACAGACCAGTGCGGTTCGACCACACGGGGGCTCCCAAGTGTGTCGCTCTTTTTCTTTTATTTCTTTCTTTTTATACAGAACTCGGTCCGGCTGCGAACCTGCGAACTCATGATGCAACAGCCGAGGGAAGGACAAAGGCGCGGCGAACACTCGGTGGTCTCCATCACGAGCATTAAATTTGTTAAATACAACATTCGCGGCCTACCCTGGAGAGCGCCTTTAATTCGTCAATCCCTTGCTTTCCGGACTATTTGTATCATTCCGCACTCATAGCATATCTTCTCGAATAAAATGCAGCACTTCTTGCCCATAATTGCATTACCTTATATATATATATGTTCATTTCGACATGTTGCATCCGTACACTCTGAGTGCGACCAAATACACCGAGGGCTTAAGTTCTCCGCATTATGGTGTGATAAAGTCCACACTTTCACAAGTGCGGCACCCGAACTTATAGCATTATATGAATCGGCTCGAATCATGTCTTGGGTCAATAGTTGGGTTTGCGGCTCCATGTTTGGCACCTTACGTTCCGTTCTATCGGCTAAGGTAGCCTTTGGGAGAACCACTGCGATTGCGCCCGGTTGAGCAGTTAACGCCTCGATGGAAAGCTAAAACTGGCGGCATGATAAGGCGAGGAAGTGGTCGCTGTTAGAGAAGGTCCTTCGGGTCCTTAAAGACCTCGCGCGCTTGGCGAAGTTCGGATTATGTCCGATGAAGGCGTGGATAGCGCCCCAATTCGGTCTTCGAATACTAGGGGCTTCTTGAAATTTAAAATTATAGAATTCTATGGCTAAGTGAGAGTGTTCAAGCACTATAAGTCCGGTTGCCTTGTTACGTTGTGTTGGCGCCTCCTAGATGGACCCAAAAATGGGAACAAGAGTGCTCAAGTTTATCCGAACACCCGGCACTTTCGTGGCATGGGGCTGAAGCCGACGACTTGCCATCTCTGATTTAATAAACCGCTGCCACAGAAGGTAATATTTTAAATTAACAAGCGTTGCTTAGCGCATATGAACAAAGTTTTCAGCGCCGCAGGAAAACACATTCGAATTTACTCAAAATTACATCCTTGGGGCACTCATCCAATCTTGCGGGCACCCTTGAGGACAACCTTATAGTACATTTGGGCGTCACGGTGTTCCTTGCCCGCTGGCGGCGCGTCGATGATTAGCTTCTCCGCATCAGCTTGCCCCAATGCACCTTTTGCGGGCAAGGGCAAGCGAGCACCTTCAATACAGGCGGGCTTGATAACCTCCACCCGAGGGCGCATCCACCAGCCGTCGCCGAGGCGAAGTAGCTCCGGGCATGGCCTCTCCGAGGCCACGGCCGGACTATGAGGCCCTTCATGGCCTGCTTTCGGCCACCTTGTGAAGCTTCGACCAGCTGCTTGGCTGGTGGCTAGAAACACCGGATGGCGGTCTCGACATCTTGAGACGAAGACCTTCTCCATTGAGCTCCCTCCTCGGCTCGGTAGAATCTGGTGACATCGAGACACGCTGCGAGGCAGATCTGCAGCATGGAGAACTCCAATTCGGGTAAGTAACCGTAATTTACATTCACATGCTTGCTTTGCATGAAAAATGCCTTACCGCGCTATCTTCCTCATCAACTCAATCTCTGAAGGGACTTATGGGCCTCGACCTTGGCGGTTTGGCACTTTCGAGGGCGAGGCAGGCTTGGACTCTCGAGTCTTTGAGTCACGCTCCAAACTCTCATGCTTTTCCATGAGAGCACAGGGCTCTTCTTTGAACCACCGCCACCGCGCCTCCTGCTTTTCTCGCTCTGCCCGTTCCGTAGCGCATTGCGTTGACGCGGACACGACCCTCCTCGAGGTCGCCACCTCGTTCGTGGCCCTGCAGCACCCATGTTATCCTTGTTATTTTTGTTGCAACCTAAATCCTTTTACACAAGGTACAAGTTCAAAGTGGTGTTACTCACCTTCTTCGTCCTAGAGCTGCTTCTGGCGGCCGAGCTCTTGCTCGGACCGCTCGACTCTGTTTCAAAGCACCGACCTCCGCGATCGGTCTGGCCGAGAGGTCAACAGCGCAGCCTGCAACCCATATTGACATAATTTTTTAGCAACCTGCGTATCTCTTCTTTTTAGATCCTCATTCCGGCTTTTCTTTCCGAACACGAACCGAGTATCGAGGGCTCTGTCTATCGGTATTACATTGCATATTTTAACTTCTTACCTCAAAGCACGATAGAAGGCTCTGCGAGGCCGGTCAGCCCGCCCTTGGCGAGCTGCACCCCGAATCACCGCACTCATAATAGTGCGGTGTTCTTCTCGATGGGCGCTCTTGAGCGCCTCAACAAGTTGTCTTGCGCCTCGGTTGGGCGGAGGCCGCCCGGCGTCATGGTCTTGCCCGTCGTTGAAGGGCGCGGCGGACTCCGGAACCACTGCGGGTTCGATGTGGAGTCGGCGCAAAGTCGGGAGGACTCCTTGTGGCGCCTCGGGCCTCCCCGATGGGTCCCTTCTTGGGATCCCACCTCGGCGTCCTCGGTGTCGCGAGGGTAGGCGGTCGGGATGGAGTCTACATCCGGCGAATAGCGACCCGCTTGATGAGCGGGGAGATCATCCTTGGCGGACTACGAGGCAGCATGCGGCATTAGAATGACACTATGTGACACAGCAAAAGAAATTATAAATCATTGAGGTTCGGATACTTACGATCTCGGGAGGCTGGCCCTTGAAGGCCATTCTTCCTCGCATAGCGTTGATGTTGGCGGAACTATCGGGGAATAGTCCTTCCCTCTTGGACCCTTGGCCTCCCCTGTTGGGAAGCCTTCCTCTTCCTCTCTCCTTCCTGCAGGAGAGAGTCCTCTTCCTCCTCCTCATTTTGGGGAGGAGTCCGCCCCAGTCGTCGGACACAAAGCGGCACTCTTCGAGCACCGTGGCCTCCTTCTTGGCCTTCTTCTCCGGCACCACGTGCGGTGCGGAACCAGCAACCTCGCTAGGCGGCGTCTCTTGGATTTTTCGGCATAGGAGGCGGACGGTAATCTGCTCCGCCTTCCTCATCGATCTGTCAAAGGAAAAGGGAAATTAAAACCGCATAGAGTCAAACTATGTAAAACAAGTGTCCGTAAAGGGTAGAATCACTTACCTCGTCGGCTGGCTGCGGCGAAATCCGCGATCTTGATCGCGGATCGCGAAACCGGCGCCCTTGAACAGCACCTTCCGGGCGCCTTCGTGCGTTGTGTCGAAGAGCTTATTCAGCGCTGGTGCTGTTCGGATAGAACTCCACAGATTAAATGCCGCTCTTGGCATGGGAGTATCCGTGAGACGAGCATGACTTGGACCACGTTAACCAGCTTGAGCTTCTTCACGACTTCTTGATACATGCTTGGAGTCCGTCGGCTCCTTCAAACTACCCCACAGCAAGCCCTTCTCTTTCCGGGAGGTGAGCTGCGTGGGGATTCAGATCTAAACTTCGGGGGCGCCGCCCATTTTAAGTCCACCTGGCTCGGTGATATAGAACCACCCGATTGCCACCCCTTGTGGATTCCACGAAGGCCCCTTGAACCAAGGGCGTTGGGCATCTTGCCCAACATGGGCGCCTCTCACTCCGGCAGAGTGCCCTTCACTACCTTGACTTGACATTGAAGGTCTTGAGCCACAAGCCGAAGTGGGGCTGGATGCTGAGGAATGCCTACGCACATGACGATCGCCGAGATGTTGAGGATGAAGTTGGTGCGGATCATGGAAATCAGGCCGTAGTAGAACATGAGCACCGGACAAAGGGGTGAAGTGGAAAGCCCAGTCCGCGGAGGAAGTGGGGAAGAAGGCGACCCTCTCATGGGGCTGGGGGTGGGGATGAGCTGCCCCTCGTCAGGCAGCCGATCGCAATGTCGCGGAGAGGTATCCGTTGCTTGATCGATGATTGCTCCTCCTTAGCGGTGGAGGACAACTATTTACCTCCCGCTCCGGACATGGTCGGAGAAGGTTGAGGCGAGATCTTGTGAACTTGGCGGCTGGGCTCGAGTCTTGGAGATGGATAAGCAAAGGAGGAAGAAGGCGTGGGTGAGAAGGTGAATCCTTATCCCTTATATGAGGCGAAGTCTTCTGCGTCCCCACCGGCTTAGTAAAACTTCGCTTATCTCCCAAGCGTCACCATCGATTAAGCGCGGTTGGGTTACCGTCCGTATTGATGAGAATCCCGGATTAAGGAAACATGATCTACGCTTGACAAGGCGTGCCAAAGAAACCGCTTGCTAAATCTTGTTTGAGGTGGTAAAGTAAAAAACAATTGAGTAATGGCTTGGTAGTGGTGTGACGTCACGCATACAAAAAGCGTCGGCAGATTGAACTTGTGTATATATTATTATTCTCTCTCGGTGGAATGTGGAATTTATTTTGCGAGCGGACACTATCTGGTGTCCACAATCTTCTATCATTTGGAGGAGGAACCCGCCTTGCAATGCCAAGCAATACTCACGCCGGACTTATCGTCATTGAAGACTGGTTAGGGGCTCTTGAGGAGTCTGGATTAGGGGGTGTCGGATAGTCGGACTACCATCATCGGCCGAACTATCATTGGCGGACTATCATCATCGACCGGACTCCAAGACTATGAAGATACAAGATTGAAGACTTCTCCCGTGTAATGGGATGGGACTTTCCTTGGCGTGGAAGGCAAGCTTGGCGTCTGGATATGTAGATCTCCTACCATTGTAACCGACTATGTAACCCTAGCCCTCTCCGGTGTCTATATAAACCGGATGGCTTTAGTCCGTGGGACTAGAATCTAACAACCCTTACAATCATACCATAGGCTAGCTTCTAGGGTTTAGCCTCCTTGATCTCGTGGTAGATCCACTCTTGTAAACATCCACAATATCAATATCAATCAAGCGGGGCGTGGGTTTTACCTCCATCAAGAGGGCCCGAACACAGGTAAACTTATCGTGTCCCTTGTCTCCTGTTACCATCCGCCTAGGCATACGAGTTCGGGACCCCCTACCGAGATCTGCGGTTTGACACCGGCAGTACCCTGAGCAGAAAGAGAACGCCTCAAATCGATGGGGGTACTTTCGTAACACCTACATTTAGGACAAGCGCGTCTCTAAGCCATGGTTCCCCACTTTGCCATCCCATCTGCCCACCCATTCGTACACGAGCCGCGAAAACCAGCGAAACCCCACACCTGCTCCGTCCGCCACCCAGCGGAGCCTCTTCCCCGACAGCGTCGTCCACAGCAACACCTTGATGTCCCTCATCCACCGTCGGATGAGGATCCATCGTCGATCTCGGCGTCCGCTTGATTCCACCCGTCCTCCACCTCCAAGGAGCTGCCCGATGTTCCCCTCGTCTTTGAGCCACCTCCATTCCCACCGCCGTCTTCACCTGCACCGCGGAAGAGCATCATGATCGCCGTTTCCTCGGATGAAGCTGCGGCCCTAATCAGCGCCACCAAAGAGGTTGTACACTAATCGCCACATTTTCTTCTTGATTCGATCTCACGGTCTTTGCGGCGCTTGGTCGGAGCCGACACGGCAGCGACTCCATGCAGCTGGCGTCGCCCGCCACTTCCTCCGGCGTCGCTCCCTCGGCGGCGTCCACATCAATAGGAGCTGCTGCTGCTTTAGCTCTCGCTGGGATCTTGCTCTGCTCTTGCTCTCGGTTCCCTGCCTAATCTGCTCTTGCTATTGCTCTTCTGCTTCTGCTCTCGCTCTTGCTCTTGCTTGCGATGCTGCTCGATTGGCTACACTTGATTGACTGAATCGACTTTTAGGTCGGTCGATTTTCAAGGGTGGGCTCGCCGGGGTGAAGGAAGAACCAGCCGCAGCGGGAGGGGCTCGCCGGAGAGTACCACTATCTATCTAAGGGTTGAGGATGGGGCGGTGGTGCGCGGCGTTGGCGAAGCGTTAGCGAAGCGGTGGCGTGGGGATCGCCGGAGAAAAAGCGACGCGTGGGGGCCTAGAGGATGGCAGGCGGCGGACGGCGGTGGGGAGTGTATTCGAGGCAGCAGCGGGGTGGCGCACCGCCCGGCCATGAGGCGGCGGGGGCTACTGTTTGGCGGTGGTGGCTGCGGCTCGAGGGGTGGAGGTTGAAGATGAACCGCGCGGCCTTTGATTTTGTATCCATGGCTGCAAAATTGGTGACGAAGATGAAAAAGTCGTCGACCGACGTGTAGCCTCACCTTGCTAGTGCGTTCGGTTCGACGACAAAATTCAGTTTGTGACAAAATTCAGTTTGACAGTTAGGTTCAGTTTGACAATTAAGTTCAGTTTGACAGGTTAAGTTACATTTTGATAGTTAAGTTCAGAGATGAAGCGGCTGATGTATTTTACATCTAGCACTTTGTGGTTATGTATTTTACGTCATGTATTGGAGATGCTATTAGAATTCCACTCAGGTTAACGTTGTTCGTTGTCTCTCTTGTCTGCTTCACCTCGGCGTCGTACAACTCACGGAGCTGCTCCAGCGATGAAACTCTCCATCACGGTAGAGCGATACCTCGGGCTCCATCTCCGGGCGCCTAAGATCTTCTTCCCCTCCTCCAGCAATGAAAGTCAGCGGAGCATCCTCACCGACCAACCCAATCACTTGCTGAGATCGACATGGCCCGACAAAGAGGTTGTACACTTGTTGCATCTCTTTTTTACTCTACATGTTATATATATTGTCCCTTGAGCACAGTTTGTTCCTTTAGTGTCTCCTTGAAAGAAAAAGCGTAGGAATTTTAATTTTCGCTTGTCCTCCTTTTCAAATTCCTATTCATGAAGCACAAGACTAAGAGATAGTAGCATAATAGCATTATAACCGTACATTTTCTTATGGTTTGACTTAATCTCACCATGCTTCTTTGCATCCTGTGATCTTCAATTGTTGTGAATCAAACACCAGTTAGCGAAATCCTGTGTTTTAAATTCTACATTTTGCACGTGCATTCCTATCCTATTCTGTCTATTTCCTATCCTGCATTGTTGGAATCCTCCAATTCAAATGAGCCCTTACAATTACTTCTCTTACGAGATAGTTGTCAAAGAAAATCTTGCGTGGTTTGTCCGCTCCTGCTTGCGTCGTCCACCCCAACTCAGCTGCTCCAACGATAGAAGGGTCCAACACAGCAGGGATCCGGCCTCGGACTGTCTTTCGCCGCCTCAGATCTTCTTCCCGCTTGTTGGTAGCCATGAAAACTGCATTACCATCATCAGCAGGCAGATGACCTCGAGGACTACGGATCCATAAGAGATCACACTCTTTCGTGTCTGCTTATGTTATGCATCGCTTAATATTACATGCTACTTTATCGTCCTGTTCACCGATTAGACTCGAGTCGGCTCAAACTAATGGTCAAACTTGAGTTTTAAATGGTTGTGGGTTACATATCGGGCCGCTATCAATAGTATCTATCTACTATTTGGTTAATCTCCGGTGTCTACTATGAGTTTCATGTTGGGTGGGAAACAAAGCAGATAAAAGCCATTATCTGTATTTATTAAGCGAAGCCATTATCACTTTGCTATTATTGGTTTTGGGTCTATCCACAGGTTGCTACCATCACTCTGGATTTGCATGCACTCCTTACATAATCTCACTATGTTTTATTCCTATGCATGGCAGTTATTGTAAACAATGGAACTGAACATGTAGAGCAAAAAGGCGAGCCTTGCGTGGCATTATAATTTCATGCAGGCGTCACTCCATGGTAGGCGCAAGGCAGCCCCCCCTCCATGCATTTGGATTGTGTCGAGAGAAGATATACATTACGGGGGATTCGGAAGGAGAAGATAACTCCTATTTACCCCTGAGGTCTTCGCTCTAACTTGGCATCTTGATGTTGGTTATATCATGCATATGGTGTCTTGCATTGCTTACTTTATACATCAAATATGTCATCATCTTAGATTAGACATCCTTTGTGCGAATGCCATCTGTTTAGTTTATTCATCGTTTATGTGAATTATACAGCGCCACCTTGTTTAGCGGGCATCATATATGTGAATTTTGCAATGCCATCCTGCTTAGCAGTCATCTTATATATAAATTATATCAGGCCATCCTTTTTTTGTTACATATTACATTTGTCAACAATGTTAGTACATTCAAGCTGCTCTTAGTGTGCATCAACCATTTGACACGTGATGGCAAATTCAGGTGAAAACAAGGTCTTGAGCAGACTATGCTATCTAACGAAGTGCATATCTCGCTGATTCTGGATAGCTCCTCGGAGGAGGCTTGAGAAGCAGATGACCATCCTATTCCCCAGGTGTATGCTCTAACTTGGCAGGGGTTATGTTGCTCATATCATGCGTATGGTGTCTCGCATTGCTATGCCATTTGATTAGTTTAGACATGCTTTGTGTGAATGCCACCTATTCGGTGTCTAATTACCATATATGTGAATTATGCATTGTCATCTTGTTGCAAGACATTATATAAGTGAATTATACAATGCTATCTTGTTGCAAAGGCATTATATATATGAATTATGCAATGCCATGCTGTTTAGCCAATCATCATGTATGTGAATTATATCATGCTATCATTTTTTGTATTCGTGTTCCATTTATGGACAGCGTTTGTATATTCAACTACTCTTCTGTGCATCAACCATTTGAGCGGTGATGGAAGTATCTGGAGTGAAAACAAGGTATTGAGCGGACAATGCTACTGCTGAAGCGAGACATCTTCTTTAGCTCTGAAGGCTCCTCGGAGGAGGATTGAGTGATGACCAGTCCTATTTCCCCCGAGGTCTATGCTCAAACTTGGAAGGGTTATATTACCCATGTCATGCATGTTGTCTTGCATTGCTTAGTTTTACATCATATATAGATTGCCATCTGCTTGCTTACTATATAAATCATATATTTGAATTATATCATGCCATCATGTTTACATAGTACATACACATCATCTATCTGAATTATGGCATGGCAACCCATTTAATAAAGACATCATATAGTTATATCATCTCATCTGTTTAGTGTTTACAGTCATCATATTTAGAATTATGGCATTCTATCCATGAATGTATGTGAATTATGGCATGCCAACCTATTTAATAAACACATTATATAGTTATGTCATGTCATCCTGTTTACATAGTCTCATATTTTGAACTATGTCTTTCCATCTTTTTAGTTAGCCATCATAATGTGAAATTGTGTCATGCTATCTGTTTAGTTAGCCATCATATATGTGAAATTGTGTCATGCTATCCTGTTTGGTTAGACAACATAAATATGAATTATTTCATGCCCTCTTTTATTTCCCACTATCCATTGCACATGTCTATCATACAATGACTATACTTTAAATTACTTTTCTTGTTTATCATCCATTTGAATTGGAGGCGTGATGGCGGTATCTAAGGGAGTAACAACACAGTCTTGAGAAAATATAGTGCTACAGTTGATGCGAGATAGAACCACAGTTGTACTTGCCCAAGGACGAGATCCACCACATAACCAGGACTCTCGCAGATTGTACCCCTACCCGGTTGGACGGAAGAACCAGCTACACCTTCTAACTAACCCGGCAAATAGTAACAATTCAGTTGACACATCACCGTCTCCACCACAGCACCCAAACACAAGCGGTTAGTAAAGGAACTGCGTGCCCAAAGCACAAGGACCACCACTCGAATCCCAACTCAACGCTTAAAAGAAGAAGATTTGTTCTCAGTGCGGTTACGTAGCTATGGTTCATACTCCTTTGCTCTTGCATTCTTGTATTTACTCATACCAACTATTTTCAAATTTGAAGGATGGAATTGAAACTCCAATGGCATAGCAGATATGTTTTAAACCTGCTTCTTTAAGCTGGTTTGCTATTGTAACCTACTCTATGTTGATTTCAGTTTCAATTGAATAAACAGTTATGTTCTCATGTCATGCACATTACAAGTGTTGTTATTGCTCTATAGTTACCCACACTTATATTACATCTATTACGCTTTGTCTTGAACAAATGTTATTTGAGCTGTGTCTCTATCTTGATTTGGCAACAAAAACTAGAATGATATAGACCATAAAGTGACCATGGTACATAGATATATGTTTGTTTCATCTTGTTATCCTGTCCACTTTACTCTTGAACTCATTTACCAAAATGAGTTTCATATACAACATAGTAAACATGTGATGTATGCCTTGTTTCTCTTTTAGAATGTGGACAAAATATTGGAGAACAGTACCGCGTTATCAATGGTAAAGGAAATATGAGATAAGGTTCAAGATAGTGAGACATCCTGTTGGTCTCCAAGAAAGCTGATAAAAACTATCTTGTGACGGTGAGGAACCCAAAAGTCTGTCTTGATGTAGTGTTAGAGTTCTTGGCCACTACTTGGCACAAGCTCTTGAACTTCGCTGCTGAATCAGTTCATCTTCTTGAGTCTCAACTTCAAGTTGAAAGACATCGATCAGATGTCTGCTCGACGAAGGTGAAGGGTGAGAAGTCCTGCGGAATTCAGATGCATATCTTACTGGTGCAACAACAATATTGGAGGATTTAAGCGCCAAACAAGAAAGTTAATAAGCTTGCTAAGCATCTTGCCACATTATGGGTACCCGGATATTGTTTCTTGAGATCTTTTGAAGTGGTTTGATTCGGATTTGTTTTCTTTGCGGTGTTTATTTGCTTTGGTAGCCAACTTTGACAACCGGTGTATATGATATCTGCTTTGTTCCCTATATTTGCCTTTGGTGGTGAACTTTGATGCCCGATGGATGTAATATATATAATAGTAGTGATAGCCTAGCATAAGTTGCTTGCTTATTTATTTCCTTGTTGTCTTGTTTATTTGTTTGCTTGTAGTCGGTGCAGATTCTTTTAAAACTATGCCAAAATAACCATGTGCTAATATTTCTTGTAGTGACCTTTGGGCCTCCTACGGGCCGTAGAAATAGTGGGCCTTCTACGGGCCGTGAAAACGATAGACCTTCTACGGGCCGTAGAAACAATGGGCCTTCTATGGGCGTAGAAACAATGGGCCTTCTAGGGCCGTAGAAACAATGGGGCTTCTACGGGCGTATCATCAATGGGCCTTATACGGGCGGTATGACCATAACGGGCCATCATTAATAGGCCATATTTGATGGCTATGAAAGCAGCCCAGCGTATTAACGGACCACAAGCGGGCGATGTAACCTCGGGCTGAATTTGGCCCTAAGCGAAAAATAGCGATGCGGGCGTAAGTAAGCGAATCTTTGAAATGAGCCCAGAATAAATGGGCTCGAGAAGGCGAAAGATAACATTTTCTAAAGCGGCCCAAGCTGAATAACGGGCCCTTAATGGGTATAAAGTGATATCTTTGTTCATTACGGGCGGTTTCACCACGGCCGTTAATGGGTGTAAAGTGATACCTTTGTTCATTGCGGGCCAATTTCACCACGGGCGTTAATAGGCCAAAAGTTACATAGGGCCTCATATGGGTCGAAAAGGCGTCATGGGCCATACATGGGCGAAGTGAAAATGGGTGGAATCATATTGGATGGCCCGGATAGCGCTCTTGGGCCTAATTCGGATAAGGCGTAGCGGGCCTTGGGTTAGCGGGCGTAAATGGGCTATATCACGAACATGCCGTTAACATGCTTTCCATGGGCGGCCCGCCACCTTTTGACCAAGTCAAGCGGGCCGACCTTTTCACGAGAATGGGCCTCTGTTGGGCTGTGCCGCGTGTCGATGTATCATAGGCGTATACGTCCAATGAGTGGATGACATCTGTCCCAGCGATGAGTCGACCGTGTTTCCTCCAGCCAATGATGATTTTACCGTGGAAAATCCCCATTGGTTGGGGCATTAACGAGTTATCGGATCAAAACCCGACCCGATAAGCAACGGCGTTACGTTACGGTGGATGCCGCGTGTCGGTCACCCTTGGCAACATACGTGACAGCGATTTATCGTCATGGAAGTGGACACTTCCGTGATGATAATTTTGGTAATGTCATGAACACTTCTCTGACAGATACAGGTATGACTATCTTGATTACATCATAAATTTGTCATGGATGTACATGCATGACAAAAGCGTGACCTACTATGACAAACCGTATCATCACGGAAGTGTATTTTTTGTAGTGTTTATTATTGCCTCTAGGGCATATTTCCTTGATCTCCCACTTACACTAGAATTGATAATCTAGTTCACATCGCCATGTGATTTAACACCAATACTTCACATATGTATGTGATTAACACCCATAGTTCACATCGCCATGTGACCAACACCCAAAAGGTTTACTAGAGTCGATAATCTAGTTCACATCACTATGTGATTAACACCACCAAAAGAGTACTAAGGTGTGATCATGTTTTGCTTGTGAGAGAAGTTTATTCAGCAGTGCGCCACATTTAGAGTCGTATGTATTTTGCAAATTTTCTATGTCTTCAATGCTGTATGGAGCTACTCTAGCTAATTGCTCCCACTTTTAATATGTATCTAGATTGAGACTCGAGTCATCGGATCGGTGTAAGCTTGCATTAGCGTAACTCTTTCGATGAACTCTTTATCACCTCCATAACAGAAATATTTCCTTAGTCCTCTTAGGTAACTAAGGATAACTTTGACTTGTCCGATGATCCTCTGGATCACTATCGTACTATGCCTAACTCATGATAAGGTACACAATAGGTGCGGTACACAGCTTAGCATACTTTATATAACCTATGGTGAGGCATATTGAATGACTTTCATTCTCTTTCTATTTTCTGTTGTGGTCGGTTTTTGAGTCTTACTCAACTTTACACCTTACAACACTGCAAGAACTCCTTCTTTGATTGTTCCATTTGAACTACTTCAAAATCTTGTCAAGGTATGTACTCATTGAAAAATCTTATCAAGCGTCTTGATCTATCTCTATAGATCTTCATGCCCAATATGTAGCGGCTTCACGGGTCTTTCTTTGAAAAACTCCTTTCAAACTCTTCTTTATGCTTTCCAAAAATTCTACATCATTTACGATCAACAATATGTCATTCACATTCATATACTTATCGAGAAAACTGTAGTGCTCCCCTCACTTTCTTCTAAATCTGAGGCTTCACCGTAAGTCTGTATAAAACCATATCTTTGATCACCTCATCAGCGTATATTCAACTCGAGATGCTTGCACAGTCCATAGATGGATTGTTGGAGCTTGCACACTTTGTTAGCACCTTTAGGATCGATAAAACCTTCTGGTTGTATCATATACAACTCTTCTTTAAGAAATCCTTTAAGGAATGCAATTTTGATATCCATTTGCCAGGTTCATAATAATGAAATCGGCAATTGCTAACATGATTCAGACAGGACTTAAGCATCGTCTGGTGGGAAAATCTCACCATAGTCAACATCTTGAACTTGTGAAAACCTTTGCGACAATTCAAGCTTTTAGATAGTAACACTACTATCTTCGTCCGTCTTCCTCTTGAAGATCCATTTATTCTCTATGGGTGGCGGTCATCAGGCGAGATCCACCAAAGTCCACTTTGTTCTCATACATGTATCCTATCTCAGATTTCATGGCCTCAAGCCATTTATCAGTCTGAGCTCATCATAGCTTCTTCATAGTTAAGTAGTTTAGTCATGGTCAAGTAACACTCGGATCGGGGCGGATGGCTGACACCGCCTGGGAGCCGCCTTCTGGCGATGGGCGAACACTTACCTGTCGCATAAAGCTCATGACTCCGGTGCGGACTCCCCGGACTCGAACCTCCTGCGCCCGCGGTCGAATCCGATTGGCGCCGATCATAAATTCACCGCTGCGGACATCTTTCGGCACTCGCCCTTGGCGATATCACAAATCACTGAAGCATCTCTGCTATCCGAGCCTGGCGAACTACGGCGGGACAGTTGAACGCGGACGAAGAAATTCAGCCACCCACCACCCGCGTAGCCACCGTCGGCGATTTAACGACTTACACCGACTACGACTCCGAAGACATCGGCGGTATGGGCGGCGATGCGGAGACTACCAGAACGGTGCCCACGGGACACTGAAGACCACCTCGTCATCGACATATACATGGTGGACACCCCAAAAGATGGGGGCGAAAGCGAAGCGGCGAGGCGATTCCTTAAAAGCAGCCCGCGCCCGGCGTCGTGGCGCCGCTCATCCTCACGGCAAGAATGGAGATTCCGGCACAGGAGATAATAACACGAGAAAGTGCGAAGACAACTCCCTCCGCCGCGATCCAGCGCGAGGAGGCGAAGCAAGCCCTCACGAGAGGCGGCTGAAGGTCGAGGATGACAATTACTTACCTCCCTCCGGAGCGAGGCAAGCCTCGGCTGACGATGAATCCGTCGTGCTGAGGATCCCGTCGAACAAGGCGTTTGAGGCGCGAGCTTATAGCCGGCAAACAGCCTAAAGAAAAAGCAGCAACGCTTCAAGCGATCAAGACCTGCTGGCCGACGGATGGACGAAGTCCTCGCGGCGAAGAGATGAACTTCGAGCGCCCCTCAAAAGTTACCCAAAGCGCAAGTTGCTCCCGATTAGAGGAGGAGCATGCAAACCTACATCACCAGCGCTGTCTGACAGAGCGGCCACCTCGTGGCGCGATGAAAGGCGTGCAAGCCCTCCAAAACCGTACCCGGCATTGCTCAAAAGCATGAAGCCACAGGGGGCGGCGGACTTCTGCGGGATATATTGGAGGACAAGGCAAGACAATCCAGATCTATCTATGGATCGTGGGCGCCCCAAGACCCACGACAAATACCGTCGGCGCGGGTATAACTACTCGGCGGACCGAACCTGCGAGACAACGCTCTCTCGAGCTACGTCGCGATATTGCTCATCTGAGGCGCGCACACCCACTATGCTTCGCGGCGAAGTAATGGATCATCAAATCCTGAAGGGTTTAAACCGTTAACATCGAATCCTATGATGGCACAATAGACCCAGGTTTGGATTGAGGATTATCTTCTCCATATACACATGGCCCGGCTGACGATCTTCATGCCATCAAATATCTCCGCTCAAGCTTAAAGGACCAGCTCGGCATTGGCTTAACAGCCTGCCCGCGAGAGTCAATTGGATCTTAGGAAGACACGGAAACGCATTCCTCGACAACTTCCGGGGTACATATGCGACCACGGGCCTGAGATGACCTAAGCCACATAATCTAGCAGCAGCCAGACGAATCGGCCGAGCAATTACGGACACGGTTCTTAACAAAGAAAAATCAAATCGTCGTTGTCCGGATCGAGGCCCTTGCTGCCTTCAAACATAACATCCGTGACAGTGGCTGGCCCGGCACCTAGGGCGAGGCGAAATCCATGGCAGCCCTCACATCACTCATGACCCCTGCGGGAGAGGGATAGCTAGCTAGCTCGCGGCAACAACCTCGGCAAAAGCGCTGGCAGTCCGGATACCAAGGACCGCAATGGCGGGTTGCGTCGAAACAAAAACAAAGCGCCCGCGTGCTGGCGGCGGCAATGAGATCTGGCGATCAGCGCGATTCGAGGCTCAAACCGGTCAGCGGAAGAAGCCATTCAAAGGAACCACTCCGGGCCGTCGGTTTGGACCGAATACTCGACCGCTCTTGTCAAATACATGGAACCCCGAAAATCCAGCTAACCACACCAGAGATTGTTGGGTATTCAAGCAGCGAGCAAATTAATCACCAAAAGCATGACAAGGGGCTACACAGCGATGATGAGGAAGAGACCCGGCAGCCGAACAACGAGAGGACAAAGGGATTCCCCCTCAAGTTGGATGGTAAACATGATATCATAGCGCATATTCCCAGAGGGGGCGAGCGTGCACTAAAGGGGCATATCTGTGATGGAGCGATCGCCCCAAAATTCAACCCATGGTCCTCTTGCCCGATCACCTTGATCGAAGAGACCATCCGACCGATATCCGCCATGGCGGATTCGCGCGTGGTTTTAGACCCAATGTCGATGGATTTCACCTCATGAGAGTCGATGGGCCGGGCGTGCCTGAACACCTTTATCGGGATCGATGCGCAAGATGGGCATAGACCCTTCAAGTTAAACCTACAAAGACAACCTTCAAAGGTGTCATACCAGTGTCGAGGCCAATTATGCAGGCTCGATTACTGCTGGAAGTGGTCTTGGATCCCGGATAATTTCGAGCGAGTTAATCTTGACATAGTCCCGTTCGCGGCGGCTATCACGCTCTGCTGGACGAACGCGTTGCAAAATTCAGCAGCGGTGCGCATTATCATACCTTAAGCTCAAGATTCCAGGCCCTGGAGTCATCACGGTCAATGGAAACATGGGCGCTCCTCGAGCGGAGGAACATACAGCGGCTCTGGCGAAGTACAAAGCAGCCTTTTAAGGCAATTCTCGGTCCGGCCGTTAAGCGACCGGACGATAGCAACGCCAGAAACATCAACCAAGACCACAGGCACGTTCCGGTACCAGCGTGTAATCGGCCCCAACCCCAGCCCTCGAAGATTGTAAGACAAACTCTCCGGCGTACATAATCATACTGGAGATACCATGGGCATGGGGGAAGAGGCACAACCACAGCGAACCAGTGCGGTTCGACCACACGGGGCTCCCAAGTGTCGCTCTTTTTTCTTTTATTTCTTTCTTTTTATACAGAACTCGGTCCGTTGCGAACCTGCGAACTCATGATGCAACAGCCGGGGAAGGACAAAGGCGCGCGAACACTCAGGTGGTCTCCATCCGAGCATTAAATTTGTTAAATACAACATTCATGGCCTACCTGGAGAGCGCCTTTAATTAATCAATCCCTTGCTTTCCGGACTATTTGTATCATTCCGCACTCATAGCATATCTTCTCGAATAAAATGCAGCACTTCTTGCCCATAATTGCATTACCTTATATATATATATGTTCATTTCGACATGTTGCATCCATACACTCTGATGCTGCCAAATACACCGAGGGCTTAAGTTCTCCGCATTATGGTGTGATAAAGTCCGCACACTTTCACAAGTCGGCACCCGTTTATAGCATTATATGATCGGCTCTGAATCATGTCTTGGGTCAATAGTTGGGTTTGCCCGGCTCCCATGTTTGGCACCTTCGTTCCGTTCTATCGGCTAAGGTAGCTTGGGAAACATGCGATTGCGCCCGGTTGAGCAGGTTAGCGCCTCGATGGAAGCTAAAAGCTGGCCCGGCATGATAAGGAGAAGCTGAGTCGCTGTTGAAGGTCCTTCGGGTCCTTAAAGACCTCACGCCGCTTGGCGAAGTTCGGATTATGTCCGATGAAGGCGTGGATAGCGCCCCAATTCGGTCTTCGAATACTAGGGAACTTGCGAAATTTAAAATTATAGATTCTATGGCTAAGTGAGAGTGTTCAAGCACTATAAGTCCGGTTGCCTTGTTAATTGTGTTGGCGCCTCCTAGATGGACCCAAAAATGGGAACAAGAGTGCTCAAGTTTATCGAACACCCGGCACTTTCGTGGCATGAAATTTGAAACCGACGACTTGCCATCTCTCAGATTTAATAAACCGCTGCGGAAGGTAATATTTTAAATTAACAAGCGTTGCTTAGCGCATATGAACAAAGTTTTCAGCGCACAGGAAAACACATTCGAATTTACTCAAAATTACATCCTTGGGGCACTCATCCAATCTTGCGGGCACCCTTGGGACAGCCTTATAGTACATTTGAATGCGGTGTTCCTTGCCCGCTGGCGGCGCGTCGATGATTAGCTTCTCGCATCCACTTGCCCCAATGCACCTTTGCGCGGGCAGGCCCGGCGAGCACCTTCTGGTAGATACAGTAACCTCCTCACCCGGGGCACGCATCCACCAGCCGTGCCGAGGCGAAGTAGCTCCAGGCATGGCCTCTCGAGCCCGAGCCGGACTATGAGGCCCTTCATGGCCTGCTCGGCCACCTTGTGGCTTCGACCAGCTGCTTGACTGGTCGCTAGAAACACGGATGGCGGTCTCGACATCTTGAGACCAGAAGACCTTCTCCATTGAGCTCCCTCCTCGGCTCGGTAGAATCTGGCGGCATCGAGACCAGCTGCGAGGCAGATCTGGCATACTGGAGAACTCGAATCGGGTAAGTAACACGTAATTTACATTCACATGCTTGCTTTGCATGAAAAATGCCTTACCATACGCTATCTTCCTCATCAACTCAATCTCCTGAAGGACTTATGGGCCTCGACCTTGGCGGTTTGGCACTTCGAGAGCGAGGCAGGCTTGGACTCTCGAGTCTTTGAGTCACGCTCAAACTCTCATGCTTTTCCATGAGAGCGGAGCTCTTGCTGAACCACCGCCACCCGCGCCTCCTGCTTTTCTCGCTCTGCCCGTTCCGTGGCGCATGCGTTCGACGCGGACCACGACCTCCGAGTTCGCCACCTCGTTCGTGGCCCTACAGCACCATGTTATCCTTGTTATTTTTTGTTGCAACCTAAATCCTTTTCGTGAGTACAAGTTCAAAGTGGTGTTACTCACCTTCTTCGTCCTAGAGCTGCTTCTGGCGCGGCTCTTTCGGACCGCTCACTCTGTTTCAGCACCGACCTCCATGATCGGTCTGGCCGAGGTCAACAGGCGCAGCCTGCAACCCATATTGACATAATTTTTAGCACCCTGCGTATCTCTTCTTTTTAGATCCTCATTCCGGCTTTTCTTTCGAACACCGAACCGAGTATCGAGGCTCTCTGTCTATCGCGGTATTACATTGCATATTTTAACTTCTTACCTCAAAGCACGATGAAGGCTCTGCGAGGCCATCAGCCGCCCTTGGCGAGCTACTGCTCCGAATCACCGCACTCATAATAGTGCGGTGTTCTTCGATGGGCGCTCTTCAGCGCCTCAACAAGTTGTCTTGCGCCTCGGTTGGGCGGAAGCCGCCCGGCGTCATGGTCTTGCCCGTCGTTGAAGGGCGCCGGCGGACTCGGAACGCTGCGGGTTCGATGTGGAGTCGGCGCAAAGTCGAGAGGACTCCTTGTGGCGCCTCGGGCCTCCCCGATGGGTCCCTTCTTGGGATCCCACCTCGGCGTCCTCGGTGTCGCGAGGTGGAGGCGGTCGGGATGGAGTCTACATCCGGCGGAGCCAGCGACCGCTTGATGAGCGGGAGATCATCACTGGCGGACTACAGGCAGCATGCGGCATTAGAATGACACTATGTGACAGCAAAAGAAATTATAAATCATTCAGGAATTGGGATACTTACGATCTCGCCGGAGGCTGGCCCTTGAAGGCCATTCTTCCTCGCCAGCGTTGATGTTGGCGGAACTATCAGAATAGTCCTTCCCTCTTGGACCTGGCTCCCCCTGTTGAGAAGCCTTTCTCCTCTCTCCTTCCTGCAGGAAAGTCCTCTTCCTCCTCCTCATTTTGGGAGAGTCCCGCTAACCTTTCTCGCTGAACGGCGTCTTCTTGGATTTTCGGCATAGGGCGGTTAAATCTATCATATTCCGATCTCATCAAAAGGAAAAAGGAAATTAAAACCGCATAGAGTCAAACTATGTAAAACAAGTGTCCGTAAAGGGTAGAATCACTTACCTCGTCGGCTTTGCGGCGAAATCCGCGATCTTGATCGCGCGGATGCGAAACCAGCGCCCTTGAACAGCACCTTCAGGCGCCGTGCGTTGTGAGAAGAGCTTATTCAGCGCTGGTCTGTTCGGATAGAACTCCAGTTAAATGCCGCTCTTGGCATGGGAGTATCCGGCGGACGAGCATGACTTGGACCACGTTAACCAGCGAGCTTCTTCACCAGCTTCTTGATACATGCTTGGAGTCCGTCGGCTCCTTCAAACTACCCACAAGCCCTTCTCTTTCCGGAGGTGAGCTGCGTGGGGATTCAGATCTAAACTTCGGGGCCGCCGCCCATTTAAGTCCCTGGCTCGGTGATATAGAACCACCCGATTGCCACCTTGCGGATTCCACGAAGGCCCGCCAGACCAAGGGCGTTGGGCATCTTGCCCAACGGCGCCTCTGCACTCCGGCAGGTGCCCTTCACTACTTGACTTGACATTGAAGGTCTTGAGCCTGGCGAAGTGGGGCTGGATCACGAGGAATGCCTCGCACATGACGATAAGCGCCGAGATGTTGAGGATGAAGTTGGTGCGGATCATGGAAATCAGGCCGTAGTAGAACATGAGCACCCGGACAAAGGGGTGAAGTGGAAAGCCCAGTCCATGGAGGAAGTGGGAAGAAGGCGACCCTCTCATGGGGCTGGGGTGGGGATGAGCTGCCCTCGTCCAGACGTCTTATAATAATGGGAGGTATCGGCTACTTGCAGTCGATGATTCCTCCTCCTAGCGGTGGAGGACAACTATTTACCTCCCGCTCCGGACATGGTCGGAGAAGGTTGAGCGAGATCTTGCGAACTTGGTATTTGGAGCTCGAGTCTGCGAGATGGATAAGCAAAGGAGGAAGGCGTGGGTGAGAGGGTGAATCCTTATCCCTATATGGGCGGCGAAGTCTTCCCCCCACTGGTAAAACTAAATTATCTCCCAAGCGTCACCATCAATGCGGTTGGGTTACTGCGTCCGTATTGATGAGAATCCCGGATTAAGGAAACATGATCTACTGCCCGACAAGGCGTGCCAAGGAAACGCTTATTAATCTTGGCTGGTGGTAAAGTAAAAACAATTGAGTAATGGCTTGGTAGTGGTGTGGCGTCGCCACAAAAAATCGATTGAACTTGTGTATATATTATTCTCTACGGTGGAATGTGGAATTTATTTTGCAGCGGACACTATCTGGTGTCCACAATCTTCTATCATTTGGAGGAGGAACCGCCTTGCAATGCCAAGCAATATCATACGGACTTATCGTCATTGAAGACTGGTTCGGAGACTCTTGAGGGAGTCTGGATTGGGGAATGTCTGGATAGTCGGACTACCATCATCAGCCGAACTATCATTGGCGGACTATCATCATCGACGGACTCCAAGACTATGAAGATACAAGATTGAAGACTTCTCCCGTGTCCGGATGGGACTTTCCTTGGCGTGGAAGGCAAGCTTGGCGTCTGGATATGTAGATCTCCTACCATTGTAACCGACTCATGTAACCCTAGCCCTCTCCGGTGTCTATATAAACGGATGGCTTTAGTCCGTGGGACTAGAATCCTAACAACCCTTACAATCATACCATAGGCTAGCTTCTAGGGTTTAGCCTCCTTGATCTCGTGGTAGATCCACTCTTGTAAACATCCACAATATCAATATCAATCAAGCGGGGCGTGGGGTTTTACCTCCATCAAGAGGGCCCGAACTGGGTAAACATCGTGTCCCTTGTCTCCTGTTACCATCCGCCTAGGCCTGAGTTCGGACCCCCTACCGAGATGCGGTTTGACAGGCAGTTGCCTGAACGAAGAACGCCTCAAATCGATGGGGTACTTTAACCTACATTTAGGACAAAGGCGTCTCTAAGTGGTTCCCCACTGCCATCCCATCTGCCCACCCATTCGTACACCAAGGCCGCGAAAACCGGCGAAACCCCACACCCTGCTCGTCCGCCACCGGCGGAGCCTCTTCCGACAGCGTCGTCAGCCCAACACCTTGATGTCCCTCATCCGTCTGGATGAGGATCCATCGTCGATCTCGGCGTCCGCCCGGTTAGTCCTCCACCTCCAAGGAGCTGCCCGATGTTCCCTCGTCTTTGAGCCACCTCCATTCCCACACGCCGTCTTCACCTGCCGGAAGAGCATCATGATCATCGTTTCCTCGGATGAAGCTGCGGCCCTAATCGGCGCCACCAAAGAGGTTGTACACTAATGCCACATTTTCTTCTTGATTCGATCTCACGGTCTTGCCGCGCTTGGTCGGAGCCGACAGCGGCGACTCCATGCAGCGGCGTCGCCCACTTCCTCCACCGGCGCTCCTCGGCGGCGTCCACATCAATAGGACTGCTGCTGCTGGCTCTCGCTCGGGATCTTCTCTGCTCTTGCTCTCGGTTCCTGCCTGATGCTGCTCTTGCTATTGCTCTTCTGTGCTGCTCTCGCTCTTGCTCTTGCTTGCGATGCTCGATTGCTTCTACACTTGATTGGTAGATCGACTTTTAGGTGGTCGATTTTCAAGGGGTGGGCTCGCCGGGGTGAAGGAAACCCGCTTGTGAGGAGGAGGGCTGTGACCCACTATCTATCTAAGGGTTGAGGATGGGGGCGGTGGTCGCGGCGTTAGCGGGCGTTAGCGAGGCGGTGGCGTGGGGATCGCCGGGAAAAACTTCGGCACGTGGGGGCCTAGAGGAATGGCAGGCGGGCGGACGGCGGTGGGGAGTGTATTGAGGCGGCGAGGTGGCGCTCCGCCCGGCAGCAGCGGCGGGGGCTACTGTTTGGCGGTGGTGGGCTGCGGCTCGAGGTGGAGGTTGAAGATGAACCGCGAGCCTTTGATTTTGTATCCAGCGGCTGCAAAATTGGTGACGAAGATGAAAAAGTCAGTCGACCGGCGTGTAGCCTCACCTTGCTAGTGCGTTCAGTTTAACTGACAAAATTCAGTTTGTGACAAAATTCAGTTTAACGGTTAGGTTCGATTTTGACAATTAAGTTCAGTTTGACGGTTAAGTTACTGTTTTGATAGTTAAGTTCGGAGATGAGCGGCTGATGTATTTTACATCTAGCACTTTGTGGTTATGTATTTTCGTCATGTATTGGAGATGCTATTAGAATTCCACTCAGGTTAGTTGTTCGTTGTCTCTCTTGTCCTGCTTGACCTCGGTCGTACAACTCACGGGAGCTGCTCCAGCGATGAAACTCTCCATCACAGCGGAGCAGTACCTCGGGCTCCATCTCCAGAGCCTAAGATCTTCTTCCCTCCTCCGGCAGCGAAGTCAGCGAACATCCTCACCGACCAACCCAATCACGCTGAGATCGACATGGCCCGACAAAGAGGTTGTACACTTGTTGCATCTCTTTTTACTCTACATGTTATATATATTGTCCATGAGCACGGATTTGTTCCTTTAGTGTCTCCTTGAAAAGAAAGAGCGTAGGAATTTTAATTTTCGCTTCCTCCTTTTCAAATTCCTATTCATGAAGCACAAGACTAAGAGATAGTAGCATAATAGCATTATAACCGTACATTTTCTTATGGTTTGACTTAATCTCACCATGCTTCTTTGCATCCTGTGATCTTCAATTGTTGTGAATCAAACACCCAGTTGCGAAATCCTGTTTTTAAATTCTACTTTTTGCGTGCATTCCTATCCTATTCCTCTATTTCCTATCCTGCATTGTTGGAATCCTCCAATTCAAATGAGCCCTTACAGAATTACTTCTCTTACAGATAGTTGTCAAAGAAAATCTTGCGTGGTTTGTCCATCTGCTTTCTGCGTCGTCCACCCCAACTCAGCTGCTCCAACGATAGAAGGGTCCAACACAGCGGGATCCGGCCTCGGACTGTCTTTACGCCTCGGATCTTCTTCCTTGTTGGTATGTGAAAACTGCATTACCATCATCAGAGCAGATGACCTCGAGGACTACGGATCCGCAAGAGAGATCACTCTTCGTGTCTGCCTTATGTTATGCATCGCAATATTACATGCTACTTTATCGTCCTGTTCACGATTAGACTCGACTCAGCTCAAACTAATGGTCAAACTTGAGTTTTAAATGGTTGTGGGTTACATATCGGGCCGCTATCAATAGTATCTATCTACTATTTGGTTAATCTCCGTGTCTACTATGAGTTTCATGTTGGGTGGGAAACAAGCAGTAAAGCCATTATCTGTATTTATTGCTGAAGCCATTATCACTGCTATTATTGGTTTTGGGTCTATCCACAGGTTGCTACCATCACTCTGGATTTGCATGCACTCCTTACATAATCTCACTATGTTTTATTCCTATGCATGGCAGTTATTGTAAACAATGGAACTGAACATGTAGAGCAAAGGCAGGCCTTGCATGGCATTATAATTTCATCGAGCGTCACTCCATGGTAGGCGCAAGGCAGCCCCCCTCCATGCATTTGGATTGTCGAGAGGAAGATACATACGGGGGATTCGGAAGGAGAAGATAACTCCTATTTACCCCTGAGGTCTTCGCTCTAACTTGGCATCTTTGTTGGTTATATCATGCATATGGTGTCTTGCATTGCTTACTTTATACATCAAATATGTCATCATCTTAGATTAGACATCCTTTGTGCGAATGCCATCTGTTTAGTTTATTCATCGTTTATGTGAATTATGCAACGCCACCTTGTTTAGCGGGCATCATATGTGAATTTTGCAATGCCATCACCTTGTGAGTCATCTTATATATAAATTATATCAGGCCATCCTTTTTTCGTTACATATTACATTTGTCAACAATGTTAGTACATTCAAGCTCTTCGTGTGCATCAACCATTTGACAGCGATGGCAAATTCGGAGTGAAAACAAGGTCTTGAGCGACTATGCTATCTAGAAGTGCATATCTCGCTGATTCGGATAGCTCCTCGGAGGAGGCTTGAGAGACAGATGACCAGTCCTATTCCCCAGGTGTATGCTCTAACTTGGCGAGGGTTATGTTGCTCATATCATGCGTATGGTGTCTCGCATTGCTATGCCATTTGATTAGTTTAGACATGCTTTGTGTGAATGCCACCTATTCAGGTGTCTAATTACCATATATGTGAATTATGCATTGTCATCTTGTTGCAAGACATTATATAAGTGAATTATACAATGCTATCTTGTTTCAAAGGCATTATATATATGAATTATGCAATGCCATGCTGTTTAGCCAATCATCATGTATGTGAATTATATCATGCTATCATTTTTTGTATTCGTGTTCCATTTGTAAACAGCGTTTGTATATTCAACTTCTCTTCACATGCATCAACCATTTGAAGCGGTGATGGAAGTATCTGGAGTGAAAACAAGGTATTGAGAAGCGGAACAATGCTACTGCTGAAGCGAGACATCTTCTTCTGAGCTCCTCGGAGGATTCGAGGCCGATGACGTCCTATTTCCCCGAGGTCTATGCTCAAACTTGGAAGGTTATATTACCCATGTCATGCATGTTGTCTTGCATTGCTTATTTTACATCATATATAGATTGCCATCCTTACTTGCTTACTATATAAATCATATATTTGAATTATATCATGCCATCATGTTTACATAGTACATACACATCATCTCTGAATTATGGCATGGCAACCCATTTAATAAAGACATCATATAGTTATATCATCTCATCATTTAGTGTTCTGATCATCATATTTAGAATTATGGCATTCTATCCATGAATGTATGTGAATTATGGCATGCCAACCTATTTAATAAACACATTATATAGTTATGTCATGTCATCCTGTTTACATAGTCTCATATTTTGAACTATGTCTTTCCATCTTTTAGTTAGCCATCATAATGTGAAATTGTGTCATGCTATCCTGTTTAGTTAGCCATCATATGTGAAATTGTGTCATGCTATCCTGTTTGGTTAGACAACATAAATATGAATTATTTCATGCCCTCTTTTATTTCCCACTATCCATTGCAAATCTATCATACAATGACTATACTTTAAATTACTTTTCTTGTTTATCATCCATTTGAATTGGAGGCGTGATGGCGGTATCTAAGGAAGTAACAAGTCTTGAGAAAATATAGTGCTACCAGTTGATGCGAGATAGAACCACGTTGTACTTGCCCAAGGACCAGATCCACCACACATAACCAGACTCTGAGATTGTACCCTACCCGTTGGACAGAGAACCAGCTACACCTTCTAACTAACCCGGCAAATAGTAACAATTCAGTTGACACATCACGTCTCACCACGAGCACCCAAACACAAGCGGTTAGTAAGGGAACTGCGGTGCCCAAAGCACAAGGACCACTCGAATCCCAACTCAGCGCTTAAAGAAGAAGATTTGTTCTCGAGTGCAGTTACTGTAGCTATGGTTCATACTCCTTTGCTCTTGCATTCTTGTATTTACTCATACCAACTATTTTCAAATTTGAAGGATGGAATTGAAACTCCAATGGCATAGCAGATATGTTTTAAACCTGCTTCTTTACTGGTTTGCTATTGTAACCTACTCTATGTTGATTTCAGTTTCAATTGAATAAAGATTTATGTTCTCATGTCATGCACATTACAAGTGTTGTTATTGCTCTATAGTTACCCACACTATATTCATCTATTACCTTTGTCTTGAACAAATGTTATTTGAACTGTGTCTCTATCTTGATTTGGCAACAAAACTAGAATGATATAGACCATAAAGTGACCATGGTACATAGATATATGTTTGTTTCATCTTTGTTATCCTGTCACTTTACTCTTGAACTCATTTACAAAATGAGTTTCATATACAACATAGTAAACATGTGTGATGTGTCTTGTTTCTCTTTTAGAATGTGGACAAAATATTGGAGAACAGTACCGCGTTATCAATGGTAAAGGAATGTATGATAAGGTTCAAGATAGTGAGACATCCTGTTGGTCTCAAGAAAGGATAAAAACTATCTTGGCTGACGGTGAGGAACCCAAAAGTCTGTCTTGATGTAGTGTTAGGTTCTGGCCACTACTTACGGCACAAGCTCTTGAACTTCGCTGCTGAATCAGTTCATCTTCTTGAGTCTCAACTTCAAGTTGAAAGACATCGATCGGATGTCTCGACGAGGTGAGGTGAGGAAGTCCTGCGGAATTCAGATGCATATCTTACGGTTGCAACAACAAGCTGGAGGATTTAAGCAAACAAGAAAAGTTAATAAACTTGCTAAGCATCTTGCCGCATTATGGGTACCCAGGATATTGTTTCTTGAGATCTTTTGAAGTGGTTTGTTTGGATTTGTTTTGCTGCGGTGTTTATTTGCGGCTGGTGCAACTTTGACAACTTGATGTATATGATATCTGCTGTTCCCTATATTTGCTTGGTGGTGAACTTTGATGCCCGATGGATGTAATATGTATATAACCGTGATAGCCTAGCATAAGTTGCTTGCTTATTTATTTCCTTGTTGTCTTGTTTATTTGTTTGCTTGTAGTCGGTCAGTTCTTTTTAAATATGCCAAAATAACCATGTGCTAATATTTCTTTGTAGTGACCTTTGGGCCTCCTACGGGCCGTGAAATAGTGGGCCTTCTGGGCCGTGAAGCGATAGACCTTCTACGGGCGTAGAAACAATGGGCCTTCTATGGGCCGTAGAAACAATGGGCCTTCTACGGGCCGTAGAAACAATGGAACTTCGGGCATTATCATCAATGGGCCTTATCGGGCCGTATGACCATAACGGGCCATCATTAATAGGCCATATTTGATGGCGCTAAGCGACTAGCGTATTAACGGACCACAAGCGGGCGATGTAACCTCGGGCTGAATTTGGCCCTGGCGAAAAAATGACGATGTAGGCGTAAGTAAGCGAATCTGAAATGAGCCCAGAATAAATGGGCTCACGAAGGCGAAAGATAACATTTTCTAAAGCGGCCCGAATACGGGACCCAATGGGTATAAAGTGATATCTTTATTCATTACGGGCGGTTTCACCACGGGCCGTTAATGGTGTAAAGTGATACCTTTGTTCATTGCGGGCCAATTTCACGGGCCGTTAATAGGCCAAAGTTACATAGGGCCACATATGGGTCGAAAGGCGTCATGGGCCATACATGGGCGAAGTGAAAATGGGCTGGAATCATATTGGATGGCCGGATGGCGCTCTTGGGCCTAATTCCGGATAAGGCGTAACGGGCCTTGGGTTGCGGGCGTAAATGGGCTATATCTTGAACATGCCGTTAACATTGCTTTCCATGGGCGGCCGCCACCTTTGACCAAGTCAAGCGGGCGACCTTTTCACGAGAATGGGCCTCTGTTGGGCGTGCCGCGTGTCGATGTATCATAGGCGTATACATCCAATGAGTGGATGACATCTGTCCCAGCGATGAGTCGACACGTGTTTCCTCCAGCCAATGATGATTTTACGTGGAAAATCCCCATTGGTTGGGGCATTAACGAGTTATCGGATCCAAAACCCGACCCGATAGCTTAGCGGCGTTACGTTACGGTGGATGCCGCGTGTCGGTCACCCTTGGCGGCACTTCGTGGCGCGATTTATCGTCATGGGTGGACACTTCCGTGATGATAATTTTGGTAATGTCATGAACACTTCTCTGACCACGGTATGACTATCTTGATTACATCATAAATTTGTCATGGATGTACATGCATGACAAAAGCGTGACCTACTGACAAACACGTATCATCACGAGTGTATTTTTTGTAGTGTTTATTATTGCCTCTAGGGCATATTTCCTTGATCTCACTTACACTAGAGTCAATAATCTAGTTCACATCGCCATGTGATTTAACACCAATACTTCACATATGTATGTGATTAACACCCATAGTTCACATCGCCATGTGACCAACACCCAAAGGGTTTACTAGAGTCGATAATCTAGTTCACATCACTATGTGATTAACACCACCAAGTACTAAGGTGTGATCATGTTTTGCTTGTGAGAGAAGTTTATTCAGCAGTGCGCCACATTTAGAGTCATTATGTATTTTGCAAATTTTCTATGTCTTCAATGCTCTGTGTGGAGCTACTCTAGCTAATTGCTCCCACTTTTAATATGTATCTAGATTGAGACTCGAGTCATCGGATCGGTGTAAAAGCTTGCATTAGCGTAACTCTTTACGATGAACTCTTTATCACCTCCATAGCAGAAATATTTCCTTAGTCCTCTTAGGTAACTAAGGATAACTTTGACATTTGTCCGATGATCCTCCTGGATCACTATCGTACCCTGCCTAACTCATGATAAGGTACACAATAGGTCAGGTACACAGCTTAGCATACTTTATATAACCTATGGTGAGGCATATTGAATGACTTTCATTCTCTTTCTATTTTCTTGTTGTGGTGGTTTTGAGTCTTACTCAACTTTACACCTTGCAACACATAAGAACTCCTTCTTTGATTGTTCCATTTGAACTACTTCAAAATCTTGTCAAGGTATGTACTCATTGAAAATCTTATCAAGCGTCTTGATCTATCTCTATAGATCTTCATGCCCAATATGTAAGCGGCTTCACGAGGGTCTTTCTTTGAAAAACTCCTTTCAAACTCTTCTTTATGCTTTCCAAAAATTCTATCATTTCGATCAACAATATGTCATTCACATTCACATATACTTATCGAAAGGCTGTAGTGCTCACTCACTTTCTTCTAAATACAGGCTTCACCGTAGTCTGTATAAAACCATATCTTTGATCACCTCATCAAGCGTATATTCTAACTCGAGATGCTTGCACAGTCCATAGATGGATTGTTGGAGCTTGCACACTTTGTTAGCACCTTTAGGATCGATAAAACCTTCTGGTTGTATCATATACAACTCTTCTTTAAGAAATCCTTTGGAATGCAATTTTGATATCCATTTGCAGTTCATAATAATGAAATGCGGCAATTGCTAACATGATTGGACGGACTTAAGCATCGATACGGTGGGAAAATCTCACCATAGTCAACATCTTGAACTTGTGAAAACCTTTGCGACAATTCAAGCTTTAGATAGTAACACTACTATCTTCGTCCGTCTTCCTCTTGAAGATCCATTTATTCTCTATGGAGTGCCGGTCATCAGGCGAGATCCACCAAAGTCCACACTTTGTTCTCATACATGTATCCTATCTCAGATTTCATGGCCTCAAGCCATTTATCGGTCTGGGCTCATCATAGCTTCTTCATAGTTAATAGTTTCGTCATGGTCGGCCCGAGTCGCTATAGACTATGATCGGATCGAGGTTAAACCCGACCAAGGAGATTAACTCTCTGCGGTCACCCATCGGATAAGCGGTGGTGGAGGAAAAATAGTGATTCTTCCTCTATCTTGAGGATGAACTATGCCCGGATTCCTGAGCTCTCGGCCGGACACCCGTCTATGGGAGGACATGGCCCAGGCTCCAAACTTAAAATCAGCAGGGCCACAAATATTGGGTAACATCCGGTCGAGCTGCCAAGCTCGGAGCTCCTTGCCCGGGTCTCGGATCAGGTCAGATTTGGACTTAAAGCTACCCACCCACCCGAACAAGTGATCTTTCCCACATTAGACCAGTGCCCAGAGCAGTACATCACTTCGGGCGGATTCCTCCTTGTAATGAGAAAAGGTCAGGGTGCATGAGGAAGGATCTCATTCTTTACAAAAATTCCGGACAAGGAATTCTCAACGCCATAAGTCGCGTGATATAGCACACTTTGCCGACTTGAAAACCCAAACAAAATTTTGGGATCCTCCAGCTCTAACTAAACCCCTCGTCCGAACTAAAAGGATGGCTCTTAAGTCACCCAATCCAATACAAAAGGCCAAAGCCCTCTACAGGCGTGGAACCCATCTTGGAGGGATGGCTCAACAGGCCATGCAAAATTCACGACACGGACATCATACCAACACACAGCCTTAGAGCATGATGGATACTCCGGCAGGTGGCCAAGAGCGACAAGGACCTCCTCATCAACAATCTTGGAGTACTATCCCATGGAGAATAACAATACAGTCGACAGTCTTGAGACTTCGCCTCAAACAATAGGCGTGGCGAGCACTCCATAACCTCGCCAAGTCTGCCACGTCGTAGCAATAAATCCGTGGAAGAATCGACCATAACCTTCAATGCCATGGGAACCTCAATTCCAAACAGTCCGAGCACCAACAGCTTTGGTCCTTAGTCCAATGTGGGCGGCTTTCACTAAAGTGCTCATGGACGGGGCAGCAGATTAAACCTCATCTGAGAAACTCTTAACAAAATGGAAATAGATAAGAGCCGCATTGAGCAAAAAGCCACGACCTTGAGAGAATCATCCCTATTGGGAGGCCGATGCGTGCGAAAAATTACCTGTATGTGGTATTGACGCCGGAGAATTATAGGTCTGAAGAAATCATATTCCAAGTGGCCCGTTTAGCGATGGATACCACGCCCTTTTAGGCGGGATGCATTCCTAGCTTCGGCTATACCCCATTACGGGTACATGAAGCTCAAGATGCACAGGCCCAATGGCATCATCACTCTAGCCGTGATCCGGACATAGCACTCCGTGCGAAAAATAAAACCGCACTAGCCTGAGGCATTATCCGAGGCCCTGCGTTGGAAGAATTAACTGGCTGCGCCCACGTAGACGAGCGGCGTGATACTGAACAAACGACCCAAGTCCACCTCTTTTAAACTAGCGATGAAATAGTCAAATTCTATGTCCACCCAGACCCTACAAAAACAACATCAATTGGGGCACGCTAAACCCCACAATAGATGTCGCACTCGAGAGTTCTTGTGCGAGAATGGGACATCTTCCCGGCATCCTTGGACATGCGGTATCCCCTGAGCTGCGAGCATAGCCTAAACATACTAAAGGGATACAAGCCGGTCAAGCAGACTCTCCGGCACTTTTTAGAACCCGCGACAAGCCATGGGAAAGAGCTAGCCAAACTACTCGGGCGGACTCATCGAGAGATAAAACATCCGGACTGGCTAGCAAACCTGGTGATGGTACCAAGAAGGACAAATCTTGCGCCTTCGTCAATTTCAAGGACCTCAATAAGGCTTGCCCTAAGGATCCCTTCCCCTCCCCGTCGATCAAATCATCGGCTACCACGGGACCACGACTCATTGTGTTTCCTCGGCGCATACTCCGGATACCATCAAATCAAGATGGCGAGTTCGATCAAGCATAGCGACATTTATCCTCCATACAGCCCCTGTTTTAACACCATGCCTTCGGGGCT
>JAHIAM010002702.1:0-38981 GCA_021605205.1 Aegilops longissima
GGGTTGTTGTGATTGTAGTCCCACGGACTAAAGCCATCCGGTTTATATAGACACCGAGAGGGCTAGGGTTACATAGAGTCGGTTATAATGGTAGGAGATCTACATATCCAGATCGCCAAGCTTGCCTTCCACGCCAAGGAAAGTCCCATCCGGACACGGGTGAAGTCTTCAATCTTGTATCTTCATAGTCTTGGAGTCCGGTCGATGATGATAGTTCGACCGATGATAGTCCGCCGATGATGGTAGTCCGGCAATCCGGACACCCCTAATCCGGGACTCCTCGGAGCCCCGAACCAGGCTTCAATGACGATAAGTCCAGCATGCGTGTAGTCTTGGCGTTGTAAGGCGGGTTCTCTTTAAGTTCCATGTACCGCCGAACAGTGTCCGGCTTCCTCATCAATGTTGTGCGTCTCGGCTTCCACGCCCAATAATGGCCTTCTTCCACGCGTCGTGCGAATGTGAAAAGCCAGGGTGTCTTTTATGTTTTACCCCCTAGTTGTGCGAACAATCTGCCTATAAGGGAGGCAAGAATCCAGATCCAAATCACCATCTTCCTCTCGCAAATACTCATCGGAGCTTTCGACCAAGAATCCATTCCATCATGGACCGTCAACGCGGCTCCTCTTCTCGCGCCCCAGCCCTTTGCGGGAGATTGGAGGAGATGCTCTGTTTCGCACAACGAGCTGGTGAAGCTCCAAATGGGGGATATCTCCTCCGCCTTCATGGTTCCGGTTCGAGCGGGCTTGCCACCTACAAAGGTGGTAAGCAAAGAGGTTACCCTAATCCCAACAAATGGGAGCGGTATGCCGTCCCCTATCCGATAAGGGGCTCGGATTTCTGTACATCCATTCCTCCGCTGGCTCCTCGGAGTTCTACGGACTCAGCTCCATCACCTCACGCCGCATCAATCCTGCATATTGCGGGTTACGTAGCTCTTTGCGAGCTTTTCCTGGGCATCGAGCCCCACTTCGCGCTGTGGAAGAGGTTGTTTTGCCTTGTACCCGCTCTCACGAGGGGTCCATATATCAAGTGGCGGCGCCAAATATGGCGATTGCGGGACCGGATATCCATCCGAACCCCTAAGAAGGCGCCAAGACCGGCCTTCGTAATGGTTTTATATAGAAGACGCCCGCTGCCGGACCTGTTCGGATCAGCCTCCGGAGTTCAGCAATGCTCCTATGAAGAAACGCCTTAGTTGGCGTCCGCGAGCCCCGATGGAGGAAGACAAGAGCGTCCATTATCGATGGGCGAATAAGGTTCTTGGCCCATGCCGGTTGACCATGATTGGAGTCATGGCAACATGCATTACGCGGGGTGCAGCCACTACAATACAGGGCCACCCATGTGGGATTTCAACGGGAGGACGATGCCACCCGTCATGGCCGCAAAGGGCGGAATCGGCCAAGATCTGCGACGATCTTGTCCGCCTGTATAAGGGGAGAAGGAGGATTTCTTCGGACGAACCCGTTAAATGGGTTTTCCATGAACAATCCCGGCCTTGGGTAAGTGAACACTCGAGTGTGTCCGACCTGTGCCTTTCAAACTTAAGTTTCTTACATTGTGTTCTTCTTTCGACGCAGAACCGCGCCGGACTGTGGAGGGAATGCTGAGTCCGCTCCGCGGCCCGAGGATCCAGAGAGATCCGGGATCCGGCCTCCAAGAGGACCCGGACATAAAGGTGGAGCTAATCGACGGGTGTTCCACCAGCTCAGCATGGACAATGCTTTAGTCGCCATCACGGCCGACTATCCCGGACTATATCCGGCTCCCGGTGATTGCGGCGAAGCCACGACACCGTCATTCCTTCCTTGCTTATTTCGACCACCCTATATGATGGCATCAGTGCAGGAGGCGCCCCTAGGGCGAGAAGCCGAGCCTCGCGGTGGCTGACCAACAAGGGCCGATTCGGACCGAGAGGCGGAAGAGGAGCGCGCGCGATCTGAAACGTCGCCGCAAAGGTGTAGCTCACAATTATCTTCTTGAGCAACGTTCCTAGGAAGCGCCCGAGTGCTCATGACTTTATAGGGAAAAAGCGCCCACCGGACTGCGGGCGTGGAAGTTGTCAATCCAACCTCTACCAGCGGGCTCCCTTTTGGCCAGGGGGGAGGCGAGCGCAAGCGCGAGCCGGACGTTCCTCCGACGGAGGATGCCAAAAGACTGTCCGCCACCAAGTGCGAGGTGGAGAGTGCCTCAATCACAAAGCGCCGCCGACAAGATTGCCGTGACGCGTGCTTCTCCCCGAGGCGTTGAATGCCTTTAACATGGGACGCGCACCTTCGTGCCGCTCAAGATAGTTTTACGAGCTACGGAGCAAGTATGTAAAAGACATACGGGTAAGAGAATTTAATAGTTGTATATGCCAAGAGTAGCCCGAGACTTAAAGTAGTTATATTAACTGATTTAAGGATCATATGAAATGCGTGATCTTACCGAGAAGAATACCCGATCGTCTCGGGAGTTGCAAGAGTGCAAGGCCCAACCGAGGTCAGATTTTTGGCGCAGGAGGAAACGCAAGGACCTCTCCTGGTAACGCATTATTTTAGAAAGATAAGTAGCGCTTGGCCGCTTGCAAGTCTAAAATGACATTGCAGGTGCTGCCGGACAAGATCCGGACAGGCAAGAACTTCTGCGCCAACTAAAGGCCGGCGAGAGGGTGCTGCATAAGGTGCAGCATGAAAGGAACAAGCTCCAGGATGCCCATGCCCAGCTTGGAGAAGAGCTGAAAGGCGTTCGGGCCGAGCTGTCGGGCTCCATTAAGGAGAATCAACGGCTTCGTCGCGGCATATATAATAAGTGCTTGAGCGAACTCCTTTGAAAAGAAGAGTTCGGCGAGGAAGTCAATTTGACGAGAATATATCGTAGGTATGCTCACAGAGTCGCCTGAGGAGATGCCTGTAACAACGGGTGATCAACTTCCGAATTGTTACAACTGATCGAACGAGTTCGGCAGGCTATGAGTGGCGTCATCCAGCGTTATGGCCAGCCTTCTCCATACCCGAGGGTCTTGGGAGCTTATGGAGAAGCTGCAGGAGTGCGGCAGCGCTTCCATGTATGGAAGATTTCGCCTGCCCGCAAGGTGCCGAGGAGGCCTGGGCCATGGTGAAGACGCGGTACAAGAAGGCGGATCCCAACCACATGGTCAAGTCGGACTGTGGGGCCGATGGGAAGGAGATCCTGTGAGTTTAGTATACGGCCAAGTGGAGTTGGTCATGAAATTTTCCCAACAGATCTGTAAATTAGACAACCTGTTAGACGGGATTGAGGAAGAATACAGTTAGTCGATTTGACAATGTATTATAAAATGACATACGAAATGCCTTCTAGCCGGATTGTAGATCGTTTGTCTTTGCCGACCTTTTCGCTTCGACCTCGGGACCCTATAGTCGGAGTGTGTCCGAATACCTTCTCGGTTATGAAACAACGGGGTATGCATGGAGACCAGGCGTAGGGGTCATCGCTGCTTTATCGGACAAGTGCCCAACTAGTTATGTTATATTACATGGTTACTAAGAAACATCTTCCGGGAGAATAGTTCCGTTAAGGGTTCCTTTCCGCTGGGGTGGCATGCCCTAAAGTGCATGTCCGACTGCGAAAAGCAGAAAAAACATCCGGGGCAGATAAATAAGTGGATAAAAATCATCTTTTAAGTCACCGACCGAATATTCCCTTTAGAACGCTAGCTTTCGGCTTCACCTACCTGAGGTACACATCCGCTGACCCGCAATAATAATCACAGAGGTGCTCCTTTACCTCCTAGCCGAACAATCGGGAACCTAGGGGTAAGCATAGGAGCCAGCAACCCAGCTTGGCCAAAACTTAAGTCATATCGATGCATATAATGGTGAATAAAAGGTACATGTGGAGGCTTGACATGTCTTTGGGCATGAAGCCAGATAATTAAGCTTCCGTAAAGAAGCCCTGTGTATGATGAGTGCGGTAGCACATCAATTCTTGTATGACGTTGCGCAGGTGAAGCCCTTTAAGGCTTGGATGAATAGGGTTGAGGAGAAAAAGATAAACAAAAGGCAGCTGAAAAAAATTTGGACGGGGGAAAGGGACGAACTCTTAGTCCGGCGCTAGGCATAGAATCGTCGGAGGCGGGCTGCGTTCCATGGGTTCGGCTCGAGTCGGTTATCCGATGCATTTCGTAGACGGTGCGCTCCGCCGGTCAGGACTTGATCGATGATGAAGGGGCCTTCCCATTTGGGCTTGAGCTTGTCCTTTTTCTTGTCCGGCAGGCGTAGAACCAGTTCGCCAACGTTGTAAGTCTTGGCCCGTACTTCTCTGCTTTGATATCTTCGAGCCTGCTGTTGATAGAATGCGGAACGAGCCTTGGCGACGTCGCGCTCTTCCTCCAATGTGTCCAAGCTGTCCTGCCGATCCAACTCGGCTTCTCTTTCTTCGTACATGCGCTTTTCGAGGTGAGTCATGAATGATGTCGCAGGGCAAAACTGCTTCTGCGCCGTATACCATAAAAAATGGTGTGAATCCGGTGGTACGGTTAGGCGTTGTCCGCAGCCCCCAGAGTACGGAGTCGAGCTCCTCTACCCAAAGGCGTGTCGATTTCGTAAGGGACCGCACTAGTGCAGGTTTGATGTCGCCATTATTAGACCATTTGCTCGCTCCACTTGACCGTTGGTTTGAGGATGATAGACTGAAGCGTAATCGAGCTTGATGCCCATATTTTTGCACCATGATTTAACCTCACCGGCGGTGAAGTTCGATGCCGTTATCGGTGATGATGCTGTGGGGACACCATAACGTGTACTACCCGGATATAAAGTCTATCACTGGTCCGGACTCTGCCGTTTTAACTGGCTTGGCCTCTATCCATTTGGTGAATTTATCCACCATGACCAATAGGTACCTTTGCTTGTGGGTTCCCCCTTTAAGTGGTCCAACCATGTCAAGCCCCAAGACCGCGAACGGCCAGGTAATGGGTATAGTTTTGAGGGCGGTGGGTGGCATATGGCTCTGATTAGCAACGAGCTGACAACCGACGATCTTTGGACTAGGTCCTGCAGATCCGCTCGGGCCGTCGGCGATGAAATCTGACGGAATGCCTTTCCTACAAGGGCCCGAGCTGCAGCGTGGTGTCCGCTTAGTACGGCATGAATTTCAACCAGGAGGTTTCGCCCTTCCTCTTCGGAGATACACCTTTGAAGGACTCCGGTTGTGCTTTTCTTATAAAGTTCTCCCTCATAGACCTTGTAGGCTTTAGATCGCCGGACAATGCTGCGGGCCTCATTTTGGTCTTCGGGAAGCTCCTGCCTAAGCAAGTAGGCGAGGAATGGTTCTGTCCATGGGGCAATTACTGCCATTATGTCGTGGGCGGATGGTGTTATGTCATCGGCTGAAACGCCGGTTGACGCGGCTTGTTCCGGTTTGTTAGTTCCGGACTCCTCTTCCCATAATACGGATGGCTTGAAGAGCCGTTCCAGGACGATATTAGGAGGGACGGCGTCGCGTTTGGCGCCAATGCGTGCCAGTACGTCGGCTGCTTGGTTATTATCCCAGGTGATGTGATGGAATTCAAGTCCTTCGAACCGGGCTGTCATTTTGAGGATGACGTTGCGATATGCTGCCATTTTCGGATCTTTGGCGTCAAAGTCTCCGTTTATTTGGGATATTGCGAGGTTTGAATCTCCGCGCACCTCTAGGCGTTGAATGCCCATGGAGATTGCCATCCGGAGACCATGTAAAAGGGCCTCGTATTCGGCTGCGTTGTTGGAGTCCGTGTACATTATCTCGGCACGATTGGATCTGTGTCCCGGTCGGGACGCCAAGACGACGCCCGCCCCAATCCGCTAACATTTTGGAGCCGTCGAAGTGCATGATCCAATTAGAGCATGCGCCGTATTCTTTAGGGAGTACGGCTTCGGTCCATTCGGCGACAAAGTCAGCCAATACTTGTGACTTTATAGCTCGCCGAGGTTTGTAAGATATATCAAATGGTAAGAGCTCAATGGCCCATTTTGCAATCCTGCCCATCGCATCGCGGTTGTTTATAATGTCGTTAAGTGGTACTTCAGAGGCCACTATTATCGAACACTCTTGAAAGTAGTGTCGGAGCTTCCGGGATGCCATGAACACGCGTATGCTATCTTCTCGATAGTGCGGGTAACGGACTTGGTGGGGTTAACACAAGAGATCGTAGTATACTGGTTTTGAAGAGGGAATTTATGCCCTACATTTTCTCGTTCGACGACGAGTACCGCGCTTACAACATGATGTGTAGCTGCGATGTATAACAACATTGGTTCGCCCAGGTTGGGTGCAGCCAGGACCGGATTTGTTGCCAATATGGCCTTTATTTCTTCGAGTCCGGCGGTGGCAGCATCCGTCCACTGGTGTTCGTGCGCCTAAGGAGGCGATAGAGGGGTAATGCCTTTTCTCCTAGACGGGAGATGAAGCGGCTTAGAGCCACCATGCATCCAGTCAATTTTTGTATTTGCTTGAGGTCTTTTGGGATATCTAGCTGTGACAGAGCTCGGATCTTGGCTGGGTTTGCTTCAATTCCTCTACCGGATACGATGAAGCCTAGCAGCTTTCCGCCTGGTACGCCGAAAACGCATTTTTCCGGATTCAGCTTGATGTCGTATGCTCTGAGGTTGTCGAATGTGAGCCTCAAGTCGTCTACTAGAGTTTCGACGTGTTTAGTTTTGATGACTACGCCGTCACGTATGCCTCTACTTGTTTTGCCGATCTGGGTAGCCAGACATGTCTGAATCATGCGCTGATATGTTGCGCCGGCGTTTTTAAGTCCAAAGGGCATCGTGTTGAAGCGAATGGTCCGTATGGAGTAATGAATGCGATTGCGGCTTGATCCGCTTTCGCCATCTTGATTTGATGATAGCGGAGTATCGCCCGTGAAGCACAATGAATCGTGCCTGCAGTGGCATCGATCATTTGGTCGATGCGGGGAGAGGAAGGATCCTTTGGGCAGGCTTTATTTAGGTCTTTGAAATCGACACATAGGCGCCAGATTTGTCCTTCTTTGGTACCATTACAGATTTGCTAGCCAATCCGGATGTTTGATGTCTCGATGAATCCAACTTCCAATAGTTTGGCTAGCTCCTCCCATTGCCTGTCTTTTGGGTTCGAAAATCGTCGAAGAGCCTGTTTGGTGGCTTGAATCCTTTTAGGATATTTAGGCTGTGCTCGCCACCGACGTGGGATTCTGGCATGTCCGAAGGGTGCCGGCGAAGATTTCCCAGTTTTCTTGTAGAAATTCTCGAAGTCGGCGTCTACATCGGGGTTTAATTGTGCCCGTTGGAGGCCGTCTTTGCGTGGTCCGTTGGGTGGACTTGGAATTTGACTATTTCATCCGCTGGTTTAAACGAGGTGGATTTGGATCTTTTATCAAGTATCACATCGCCCCTGTTTCACCGTGGAGCGCATCGCGGTGAGTTCCTCGCCGCTAGGGCTTCAGATAGTGCCTCGAGGGCTAGTGCGGCTGTCTTATTTTCGGCGCTGGAGTGCTATGTTCGGTCACTAGCGAGTGATGATTCCGTTGGGACCGGCATTTTAAGCTTCATGTACCCATAATGGGGTATAGCTTGAAAAATTGTGAATGCCTCTCGTCCTAATAAAGCATGATATCCGCCGCTGAACGGAGCCACTTGAAATGTGACCTCCTCGGACCTATAATTGTACGGTGAGCGAACACTACGCCCGGCGTGATTTTTCTGTGCAGCATGCTTCCGGCTGGGGATTATTCCTCTAAAGGTTGTGCTGCTTCGCTCAATGCGGTTCCAGTCTAATTCCATTTTTGGAGGGTTTCCTCATAGATGAGGTTTAGTCCGCTGCCGCCATCCATGAGTACCTTAGTAAGACGAAGCCGTCTACTATCGGCCGAGGACCAATGCGGCTAGTGCCGGGCAGTTCGAATTTAGGTTAAATCCTTGGCATTGAAGGTAATAGCCGTGTCACCCATGGGTTTATTGTTGCTACTTGGTAGACTTCGCAAGGTTGCGGAGTTGTCGTTTTGCATGTTATTTGATGCGAAAGTCTCAAGACTATTAACACCGTCATGGTGTTCTTTGGGCTGGGATTCGAAGCTAGAAGCTCTTCACCACTTTGGGCCACTCTGCCGTAGTATCCAACATGCTCAAGGCCATGAGTTGGAGTGGCGCCCTCGTGCTATGAATTTTGCAGGTCCGTTTAGCCAGCCTCCGAAGACAGTTCCGCACCCTTTAGGGGTTTTGGTTTTTCGTATTCAACCCGGTGCTTGATGATGATGCACCCTTTGGTTCCGAACTAGGGATGTATTCGGGGCCGGATTATCCCAAAATTTACTTTCGGTTTTCCAGGCGCTCTCCATCGCACAGTACTTTTGTACGATGGTCACCAAGTCAGCAAAGCGTGTAATTTCGCGACGACTTATGGCGTTTAGGATTCCCTTGTCCATGTGTAGCGACCTGACCCAAAATCGGTCAAATCTACGTATGCATACCATCCCAAGATCATGCTTTGGTACTCACAAGACATCGATAAAGTAATCAAAGTTCAATCACACCTGAATATCATTAAACGATTCTCATATAGAGTCTTTATTACAAGAGAATAAATTTGGCTCAAGGCCAACTCATGAGAAATAAACTAATAACACTGCGGAAGCGTCGAAGATAAGCGAGTCCATCCGACTCAAAGGGCAATCGCCAAGCGCGGAGCGTAGCCTCACTCCCGATCGAATATATCTACGCAACATAATACGTTGTAGCCATGTAGGTCAGCTTTTGGAATAAGTGGCAAGTCATGAAGAATAACAATAATAAAGTTACTAACACTATATGCATTTTGGCTGTGGAGCTCTAAGTTTCATCATTTTTAAAAGCAAATTTTATCCTACTACAATGGACTTGCTTGCAAATTACTACAATTGTTGGTAGTTATTGAGATGGTTCCGCCAACCAATATCTCGTTCCCAATTATTAAGTCATAAAACCCTCAAATTAATTCATTAGTTTTAGTGTTGAGATATCCGAATACTTCCAAGTTCCAGAGGCTCAAATGTCCGTGAATCGGGACACGGCTAATCGATTAGATCTTTAACTCTGCAGAGGGTTGCGACTTTCCCGCAAGAATCATTCCTCCTTTTAAGTCTTCGCACTTCATGGTGTTTGAAGACGGACGCAATGAAACAGGTCTTCCAAAGAGTTCTTCCGCCACCGCGGTACCCATCCAATCCTACCGTTCTTCTACTTCTCGTAGTACCGCCCAGCCAGCGTCACTACTAGGGTCAACCCAGCCAGAGCCCATAATGGCTTGCGGCTGCAGAGTAAGCTTCGGTCATGGGGCATCCATCCTTCTCTTCGTGGCTGGGTGAAGCTTTCCGCAAGATGTCATGGCACTTCTCCATGCATCCCGCCACCACTGGGTGCTCCAGGTGCCCGTCAACCAAATCCTCCACCCAAGAGTGATTTTCCAAGTCCATCTTGATCATTGTAGTTCATGGGGTTGTCATCATCATTGACTCTCACATCTTTCTTATGAATTTCACTCAACCCAAAACCCGTCTACAAGCATAGCAAAGTAACTACTACGTCCGGGGTCATGGTAACAAGGGATTGGTTCATCCTACCACATGATACTACTCAAGTTTAATGACTTCAAGATTTCACTCTGCATGCATGGTGGGGTGGTGACAATTACTAATGCACAAAAACATAGGTATAGAAATAACATGATCAAAACTTGCCTTGTCGATGATCCTCGTAAGCTAAAGAGTCGAGTAGCAAGCTTCAGACAGGAAACTCTACCGAGACAAACAATAACACAATAAGCACAAAGCAATAGGATCACAGTAACATAACACAACAAAACAACCAAAACCAAATCCAAAAAGAAAACTCAAAGAAACCAACTCAAAGTTTTTCCTACTTCAAATGATAACTAAAAGTAGTTCTATATAATAAAATTTTCTTAACATAACCTAATCATGGTTTTAGGTTAACTTAATGAAAAGGATTCACTAAGCAACTAGGAGCAAAAAGAATTAATTAAAAGCTATTATAAAACTCATTTTAGGCCTAATCCAATTTCTATTAAGAAAATAAATTAAAACTTTTATTAATTATAAATAAAAGTTCATCTACTAGAGTGACAGAAACTAACCTAGAATATCTAATCACAAGTTAAAAATAAATTTATTTACTACTTAAATTAATAAGAAAACAGCATCTAGCTAATTAATTAGAATTAATAAGATTCTGCTTAAAACTAATTATTTATTAATCCTAAAATACCCAAGTTAATTTCTAGGGTTTGGCAATGTTAAAATAAAGTTGGGACAAAAAGAATCATGCAAAAATAATTTTTCTAACTCAAGTTATAGCAGATTTACTATTCTGGCTAAAACTAAATTAAAGCAATTTTAATTATTTTTAACATAGCTAAATATATATTCTACAGAAACTACATAAAATTTGCAAACTAACAAAAAAGAATCATCTAAAAATAATAAACAGAATAAAAGATATCAATTTTGAAAGCAGAAACTATTCTGCTAAAACAGAAAATCAAAATAAAAGAAAAAGGCCTAATGGGCCTATCTTTGTCTCGAGCGTCAAATAGTCTAATTGGGCCTAGGTTTAAACTAAACGAACCGGCTAAAAAATAAACCTAACTAATAAATAAACCGATTGAACCGGCCGGTTTTCTAATAAAAACGTACCCCTTCGGGGGTTCTAATCGTAGCCGTCCGCTTGAGATCGGACGGGAGGGTGTTCGGTGGCTTACGGAGTCCGGCGACGGCGGCGGCGACGGCGAGAGTCGTCGGGGCTTGAGCATCGGGAGGTCCGGGAGTCGCCGTCTTGGGTGCTGACGAGGTCGGGAGTGGTTCGGTGGGGTCGGGGTGGTCGGGAGGGTAGGGGGCGACGGCGGCGACTTTGGCGGCGGTCTGAGCTTGGCTCCGGCGAGGTCGAGCGGGAGGAGAGAGGTCTGGCGAGGTCTCTGGGGGAAATGGGGTGCGGGGCTCGGCTTTTATAGCAGGGGTCGTCCTCGCTTGGGGAATCGGGCGATCGGGATCCGGATCGCCGGGATCCGCGATCTCGGCGTCTTGGCGATCGCGGGCGAGGGGGAAGAAGATGGGCGGGGCCCACGGGTCGAGAGAGAGGGAGGTGGGGTCGAGCGGGTGGCCGAGGCCAACGGGTTTAGTCTTGGGGGTGTGGTGGCCGGCTCGGCTCGGCTGGCCTGGCAGTGGGCTGGGCTGGCTGGGCCAAAGGGTGGGTACGGTGCTGGCTGGGCCTGGGTGGCTGGCTGGCGCCTGGGGGTTTTTTTTTAAATTTTATTATTTTTTAAATAAAACAAAACAGAAATAAAACAATATCTATGAACATTTTATATAGGGTATATATATACCAAAATGATCAGGGAAATATTCCCTTTCATTTGAACATTTTTCCAAAGGCAAAATCCAAACTTTATAAAAATCCATTTTTTTCAAATTCAAATAAAATTCAGATTTGAATCCAAATCTTTTGGCAATGTTTTCTTCGATATTTTTGGAGTGTCATGTTTACTCCTCTCATACTTTTGATCAAGTATTTATCGTGCTTAGTTTTTGAAATGTTTCCCACTTGCCAAAGTTTGAAATTCAAATTCAAAACTCAAAATTCTCTGAAACTTCAAATGGCATTCAAATTCAAACAGGATGCATAGGATGCTTAGCTATAATTGTAAAACATTCCAAATAGGAAATTTGGGATGTTAAAACCTACCCACCTTAAGATGAATCTAGCCCTCGAGATTCGGGTTGGCTAGCAAATAGGTGCGGTGGTCTCGAAGAAGATCTTCTTGGCGTTCCTGTGTGGCTTCTTCCTCGGTGTGGTGACTCCACAAGACCTTGCAAAATTTGATGACCTTGCTGCGGGTGACTCGCTTGCAGTTTCGAGAATCGGACGGTTTCTCCTTGTAAGTCAGATCACTGTCAAGCTGTATGGCCTCTAGGGGCACTGTGTCTCTCAACGGAACATCGGCCATGTCGGCATGGCACTTCTTCAGCTGAGAAACGTGGAAGACATCATGAACTCCGGACAATCCTTCCGGCAATTCCAACTTGTATGCAACTTCTCCACGACGCTCGAGGATTTTGTAGGGCCAATGAATCGGGTGCTAACTTTCCTTGACACCAAACCTCTTGATTCCACGAAGTGAGACACACGAAGATATGCTCGGTCTCCCACTTCGTAAGTCACCTCCTTGCGCCATTGTCGGCATAACTCTTCCGTCTCGATTGTGCTATCTTGAGCCTGTCTCGAATCAGCTTGACTTTCTCTCGAGTCCTTGATAAGGTCGGAACCGAAAAGTGATCGATCTCCAACACTATCCCACAAACAATGGTGTTCGCACCTCCTTCCGTATAGAGCTTGAAGGGCCATCTTCAAACTGGATTGATAACTGTTGTTGTATGAGAACTCACGCACGGCAAATTATCATCCCAGCTAGACCCATAGTCTAGCACACAAGCTCTCAACATGTCCTCCGAATCTGGTTGACTCTCTCGGTCTATCCATCATGCTGCGGATGAAAAGTGTCTGAATTCCAGCCTCGTACCCAAAGTTTCATGCAAGCCGCTTCCAAAACTTTGAGGTAAACTGCGTTCCTCTATCGACACGATTTTCCTCGGAACTCCATGCGACATACGATCCTGGTCATGTATATCTTGGCCAACTTGGCACTGGTATAGGTAGTCTTCACGGGAATGAAGTGAGCTACCTTGGTCAAACGATCAACCACTACCCGGATAGAATCATAACTGAACGGGTCTGGGTAATCTGTGATGAAATCCATACCAAGTTTCTCCCATTTCCAATCGGAATCGGCAAAGGTTGAAGTAACCTGCTGGCTTCGATGTTCTGCCTTTACGTTGGCAAACATCGACATCGCTACGCACTCGTCAATATCCTTCTTCATTCCCGCCCACCGTAAACTTTGCTTCAAATCCAGGTACATCTTGGCGTTGCCGGGTGAATCGAGTACGGTGAATCATGAGCCTCTGAAGAATTAGCTTCGAGCTCGGGATCATTGGGCACATAAATACGATCCTCAAACCATATAGTTCCATGTTCATCCTTACGGAATCCTTTAGCTTTTCCTTCATCCATCTTTTGCTTAATCTCATCAATTTCCTTGTCCGACTTCGGGCTTCACGAATCCTTTCGGTCAAGGTGGACTGAACTTCGAGTTGCAACAAATCCTTTCGAACTATCTCCACCGGAGATCTACGAGGTCATCGACTAACTCCTGGGTAATCCTCCTGCTGTAAGAGTATTCACATAACTCTTACGGCTCAAAGCATCTGCTACAACATTAGCTTTACCGGGTGGTAATGCAATCTCATGTCATAGTCCTTTATCAACTCTAGCCATCTCCTCTGCCGAGGTTCAATTCCTTCTGCGTGAAGATATACTTCAAACTCTTGTGATCGTGTAGACATCACAACGATTTCCGATGAGGAAATGTCTCTGTGTCTTGAGTGCATGCACTCATTTGCTAACTCCAAATCATGCGTGGCATAATTCATCTCATGAGGCCGTAGCTGTGCGGAGGCATAAGCTACAACCTTACCTTCCTGCATCAATACTCCTCCGAGTCCTTGACGAGAAGCGTCACAATAAACCTGGTATTCCTTGTGTATGTCCGCAAAATCAACCTTGGGCGGTGACCAACCGTTTCTTCAATTCTGAAAACTGGCTTCACATTCCTCGGTCCAAACATACTTGGCTTCCTTCTTCAACAGCTCAGTCATGGGCTTGGCAATCTTCGAGAAGTTCTCAATGAACCTCCGATAATATCCTGCGAGTCCGAGAAAAGCTGCGGATCTCCTTGGTCGAGGTGGGTGATCGCCAATCGGTGGTGATTCAACCTTGGCGGGATCAACTGCTATTCCTTCTCCTGAAATAACATGTCCGAGGAATCCAACTTCCTTCAACCAAAATTCACATTTGCTGAACTTGGCATACAATCGATGTTCTCGAAGTTTCTCGTAACTAGACGCAAATGTTCCTTATGCTCTTCCTCGCTCTTGAGAAAATCAATATATCATCGATGAACACCACGACAAACTTGTCCAGATATTCCATGAACACCTTGTTCATCATATTCATGAAGTATGCAGGAGCATTAGTCAATCCAAATGACATGACGGTATACTCATATAAACCATACCTGGTAGTGAATGCTGTTTTGGGTATATCCTTTTCACGAATTTTCAACTGATGATACCCTGATCGAAGATCGATCTTAGAGAATACCTTGGCTCCAACAAGCTGATCAAACAAGTCATTGATCATCGGCAGAGGGTACTTGTTCTTGATGGTTACTTCGTTCAATGCACGATAATCCTCAACCATCCTCAAGCTTCCATCCTTCTTCTCTACCAAAAGAACTGGGCTCCCCAAGGTGATGAGCTTGGGCGAATATATCCTTTCTCCAATAACTCATTTATTTGATCCTTGATCTCTTTCAACTCATTCGGTGGCATCCGATAAGGTCTCTTGGATATTGGGGCTGTGCGGCAATAGCTCAATCAGAAATTCAATGTCCTGTCGGTGGCATTCTGGTAATTCCTCAGGAACACATCGGGAAAGTCTTGCACCTCGGCACTTCCTCTGAACAACTCCGTGAGGGAATGCACTGATTCTTCATCTGGCTGTGCTGGCTACATACTTGATCCTCTTACGCTCCGGGGTGATGAGCAGAATAGACTTCTGGGCACGATCAATGTTCCTTCAAACTTTGACAACCAATCCATGCCTAGGATTACATCCAAGGTCTGAGTTTCCAACACTATGAGGTCCACGGAAATTTGTGGTTCCCGATGTTGAGGGTTGCAGGACAGCCTACACCGCCATCATTTCTCCTCTGCGGGCGACGCGAAGGGGGCTTCTAAGGGTTCTAGTGCGCAACCCGTACTTTTCCACAACTACCCTTGATATGAATGAATGCGTTGCACCAGAATCAAAGAGAACCAAAACTGAACGAGAATTCAATAAAAACTTACCAACCACAGTGTCTGGTTGATCATAGACGTCCTCCACGTCGATGTGGTTCACCTGAGCACGAGGGAAAGGATTGGGCTTCTTCGCTGAGCCTCCATTGCCATTGCCATTCCTCTGCTTGGCCTCCGGGCAGTCGGTGGCGTAGTGCCCTGTCTTCTGGCACTTGAAGCAGGTGATGTGGCTCAGATCCTTCGGAGCCGGGGCAGAGCGGTGCTGATTGCCATTACCATTTCCATTGCCATTGCCATGGCCTGACTTGTTGTCCTGGCTGCGGTTGTTCCCATTTCCTCCATGGTTATGACCTCCATGGTTATGATGGGTGTGCCCTCCTGAGTATGGTGCATAGCGGGGCTTCTGCTGAGCTCTGAGTTGTGCTTCCCCGGCTGTACTTCCGCTTATGCTTTCTATCTGCTGCTGCTTGCCTTCAAGAATGGTGGCCTTGTCTACCAGCTCCGGTAGTTGTTGAAAGTAGCCACAATAAGCTGCATGCTCAGTTCATCATTGAGTCCCTCAAGGAACTTCTCCTGCTTGGCGGCATCTGTGGCCACATCATCAGGGGCATAGCGAGCGAGCTTGCTGAATTCATCCACGTACTGTGCCACAGTACGGTTCCCCTGGCGCAAGTTGCGGAACTCACGCTTCTTCAGACTCATGGCTCCAGCTGAGACATGAGCGGTGCGGAAGGCCTGCTGGAATTGATCCCAAGTGATGGCACCAATGGGAAAAGTGGCGGTGTAATTCTCCCACCAAGAAGCTGCAGGTCCATCCAGTTGATGCTGTGCAAAGCGCACCTTCTCAAAGATCGGTGCATCCAACGGTGACTAGCTCTCTTCCGACTTTGCGGAGCCAATCATCAGCCACAATCGGCTCAGTGCTACTAGAGAACACTGGCGGATTCAACCTCAGAAATCGAGTCAAGTTGTCCACAGTGGGTGGTGGCGGTGGCGGTGGATTGTTGGCGTTGGTGTTCTGATTCTGAATAAGGAGCTGCATCAGTGCATTCTGCTGTTGGAGCAGCTGGGTGAGCTCCGGCGGGAAACCAGTGTCACGTCTCGGAGGCATCTGGTGTTTTGGAGGGGATGAGAAAATTAGAATAGAACAATGGTCTATGAGAAATACACTACCCATATGAATGCACAATCATAACACACCAATCATTTATTCATTCCACTCAAACATGGTTCAAACTCGATTACAAAAGCTCATGACTAATCGAAGGGAAAACATCGGCCTAACTGATCGACGAAAAGTAAAAGATAACATGGTGGTCGACTAAAAAGTCTTCATCAGTGGCGCCTCCTCTTGGGGTTTCCTTCAGTGGTACTCCCTTCGAAATCCTGATCATTGCTCACGAGGGGTGCTTCATCTCCACTCGGGTAAAGGTCCTCTCCCAAGTCCATCTTTTCCTCTATCACGGCAAGCTTCATTTTCAGGTCGTCGACTATCTCCATGAAGTCCGTGATTTCTTCCTCATGGCCAAGGAAGTCTGCGCGTGCCTTCTCCAGCCCATTCGATTCGCGGAACAAAAGCTTCCGTGTGTCTTGAGTTCTGACGAGTCGAATCTCCGCTTCCGAGAAGACACTCCAAGTCCTGGATGTACGAGAGAGTGGAATCGTCCTCAATGGTACGAATGATATCTCCATTCCTTGCCTGCGAGAAACCATGGCGAGGTCTCGAGTGATCGAGCTCGGCCTGTACTCCTCTCGGAGATGTCCAAGTGCTCGATAGATCGCCACGTCCCTTCCGATGATCCAGTTGAACTCGGTGAACTCAAAGTTGATAGGCTCCGTGTGTCCTCGAAGGTTCTCCTGGGATATGCACTTCAATCTCAGAAGCGGGTGTCCGTCGGAAGTGCATTAGTGGGTTTCCGGTGATCGAGGGTAGAGCTATCTTCAGCTGCTTCACCATCTGGACCAGCTTTCTTCGAAGGGCATCGCCTCATCGGGTGGCAGAACTCCGTAGCAAAACTGGGGTGAACTCGCGCCATCTAGAATGTTGCAAATGGGAGAAGAGTCGAATTGAACAGGGAGAATTATGGAATGAAAAGGATGAAAGTAAATGGTCTCGCTATGGCTTTCCGATCCTAGGGGTTACGATCCTCACGGTCGGCGTGTGCTCGATACCATCTCTCAGAGCGACCGACCCAAAATCGGTCAAATCTACGTATTCTGTACCATCCCAAGATCATTTGGTACTCATAGTACATCGATAAAGTAATCAAAGTTCAATCACACCTGAATATCATTAAACGATTCTCATATAGAGTCTTTATTACAAGAGAATAAATTTGGCTCAAGGCCAACTCATGAGAAATAAACTAATAACACTGCGGAGCGTCGAAGATAAGCGAGTCCATCCGACTCAAAGGGCAATCGCCAAGCGCGGAGCGTAGCCTCACTCTGATCGGAATATATCTACGCAACATAATACGTTGCAGCCATGTAGGTCAGCTTTTGGAATAAGTGGCAAGTCATGAAGAATAACAATAATAAAGTTACTAACACTATATGCATTTTGGCTGTGGAGCTCTAAGTTTCATCATTTTGCTAAAAGAAAATTTTATCCTACTACGGTGGACTTGCTTGCAAATTACTACAATTGTTGGTAGTTATTGAGATGGTTCCGCCAACCAATATCTCGTTCCCAATTATTAAGTCATAAAACCCTCAAATTAATTCATTAGTTTTAGTGTTGAGATATCCGAATACTTCCAAGTTCCAGAGGCTCAAATGTCCGTATCGGGACACGGCTAATCGATTAGATCTTTAACTCGCAGAGGGTTGCGACTTTCCCGCAAGAATCATTCCCTCCTTTTAAGTCTTCGCACTTCATGGTGTTTGAAGACGGACGAATGAAACAGGTCTTCCAAAGAGTTCTTCCGCCACCGCCGTACCCATCCAATCCTACCGTTCTTCTACTTCTCGTAGTACCGCCCAGCCAGCGTCACTACTAGGGTCAACCCAGCCAGAGCCCATAATGGCTTGCGGCTGCACGTAAGCTTCCGGTCATGGGGCATCCATCCTTCTCTTCGTGGCTGGGTGAAGCTTTCGCAAGATGTCATGGCACTTCTCCATGCATCCCGCCACCACTGGTGCTCCAGGTGCCCGTCAACAAATCCTCCACCGGTAGTGATTTTCCAAGTCCATCTTGATCATTGTAGTTCATGGGGCTGTCATCATCATTGACTCTCACATCTTGCTTATGAATTTCACTCAACCCAAAACCCGTCTACAAGCATAGCAAAGTAACTACTACGTCCCGGGGTCATGGTAACAAGGGGATTGGTTCATCCTACCACATGATACTACTCAAGTTTAATGACTTCAAGATTTCACTACTGCATGCATGGTTGGGTGGTGACAATTACTAATGCACAAAAACATAGGTATAGAAATAACATGATCAAAACTTGCCTTGCTGATGATCCTCGTAAGCTAAAGAGTCGTAGTAGCAAGCTTCGCACTCCGGAAACTCTACCGAGACAAACAATAACACAATAAGCACAAAGCAATAGGATCACAGTAACATAACACAACAAAACAACCAAAACCAAATCCAAAAAGAAAACTCAAAGAAACCAACTCAAAGTTTTTTCCTACTTCAAATGATAACTAAAAGTAGTTCTATATAATAAAAATTTTCTTAACATAACCTAATCATGGTTTTAGGTTAACTTAACAGAAAAGGATTCACTAAGCAACTAGGAGCAAAAAGAATTAATTAAAAGCTATTATAAAACTCATTTTAGGCCTAATCCAATTTCTATTAAGAAAATAAATTAAAACATTTATTAATTATAAATAAAAGTTCATCTACTAGAGTGACAGAAACTAACCTAGAATATCTAATCACAAGTTAAAAATAAATTTATTTACTACTTAAATTAATAAGAAAACAGCATCTAGCTAATTAATTAGAATTAATAAGATTCTTCTTAAAACTAATTATTTATTAATCCTAAAATACCCAAGTTAATTTCTAGGGTTTGGCAATGTTAAAATAAAGTTGGGACAAAAGAATCATGCAAAATAATTTTTCTAACTCAAGTTATAGCAGATTTACTATCCTGGCTAAAACTAAATTAAAGCAATTTTAATTATTTTAACATAGCTAAATATATATTCTACAGAAACTACATAAAATTTGCAAACTAACAAAAAAGAATCATCTAAAAATAATAAACAGAATAAAAGATATCAATTTTGAAAATGAAACTATTTCGCTAAAACAGAAAATCAAAATAAAAGAAAAAGGCCTAATGGGCCTATCGTATACTGAGCGTCAAATAGTCTAATTGGGCCTAGGTTTAAACTAAACGAACCAGGCTAAAAAAAATAAACCTAACTAATAAATAAACCGATTGAACCGGCCGGTTTTCTAATAAAAACGTACCCCTTCGTGGGTTCTAATCGTAGCCGTCCGTTTGAGATCGGACGGGGGAGGGTGTTCCCGGTGGCTTACCGGAGTCCGGCGACGGCAATGGCGGCGAGAAGTCGTCGGGGCCTCGGCGTCGGGAGGTCGGGAGTCGCCGTCTTGGTGCGAGACGAGGTCGGGAGTGGTTCGGTGGGGTCGGGGTGGTCGGGAGGGTAGAGGCGCCGACGGCGGCGACTTTGGCGGCGGTCGAGCTTGGCTCCGGCGAGGTCGAGCGGGAGGGAGAGGTCTGGCGAGGTCTCGGGGAATGGGGTGCAGGGGCTCCGGCTTTATAGCTGGGGTCGTCCTCGCCTGGGGAATCGGGCGTCTGGGATCCGGATCCCGGGATCCGCGATCTCGGCGTCAGGCGATCGTGCGAGGGGGAAGAAGATGGGGCGGGGCCCACGGGTCGAGAGAGAGAGGAGGTGGGGGTCGAGCGGGTGGCCGAGGCCAACGGGTTAGTCTTGAGGGGGTGAGTGGGCGGCTCGGCTCGGTGGGCTGGCCAGTGGGCTGGGCTGGCCGGGCCAAAGGGTGGGTGCGGCTGCTGGCTGGGCACTGGGTGGCTTTGGCTGGCGCCTGGGGTTTCTTTTTTAAATTTTATTATTTTTTAAATAAAACAAAACAGAAATAAAACAATATCTATAAACATTTTATATAGGGTATATATATACCAAAATGATCAGGAAATATTCCTTTCATTTGAACATTTTTCCAAAGGCAAAATCCAAACTTTATAAAATCCATTTTTTCAAATTCAAATAAAATTCAGATTTGAATCCAAATCTTTTGGCAATGTTTTCTCTGATATTTTTGGAGTGTCATGTTTACTCCTCTCATACTTTTGATCAAGTATTTATCGGGCTTAGTTTTTGAAATGTTTCCCACTTGCCAAAGTTTGAAATTCAAATTCAAAACTCAAAATTCTCTGAAACTTCAAATGGCATTCAAATTCAAACAGGATGCATAGGATGCTTAGCTATAATTGTAAAACATTCCAAATAGGAAATTTGGGATGTTACACCGTGCAATTATTGCAGAAGACTGAGATTGCGTTTTCCTCTCGGCAGTCCTTTATCCTGTCCATAACCAGGAGGAATCTGGCCCATTAGTGATGTATTGTCTCGGCGGGCTCTTGCCGAATTAGAGTTAGATCGCGTATGTCTGGGCGGGTGGGTGGAAGTAAGTCCGGAACCCTACCCATCTCAAGGCTCGAAGGCCGAGAAGTTTCCAATTTTGGAAGCTTGGATTTTCGGGCGTTGTCCAACGAGTCAGTCCGATGCGACTTTAAGTTCAGTGTTTGATCGAGGCCCGCCCCTCCGGGAATCCGCATGGGGGTTCGGGATCCGGACATGACTAGATTTCAATACAGAGAAGCGTCGCCGCATTGCTCCTCTACCACTGCAACGTGGTGGGTGACACGGGAGAGTTAATCTCTCTCGGATCGGTTTTAAGCCCAATCGATCGTAGTCCATGAGCGACTCCTGAGGCGGCGATGCGATCCAAGAGCTCGTTCTGGACGAGAGCTCTATTGGATCCAGCCTTCGGCGGATTCCGAGCTGACGTGAAGATTGCTTTTGATGACTTGGGAGGTCATTGTCGAGCGATGGCGGACAAAGCGATCATGAGAAAACCACCTAGTCGGATAGTTTGGCGGCGGCCAAGGCTCCTTTGGCGAAAATACCGTCCTTGAAGACGGAGGAGGCATCCTTCCTATCGGTGACGGCACGGAGGAACTCTCAATGAAAGCACCAATGTCGGTGTCAAAACCGCGGATCTCGGTAGGGGTCCCGAACTGTGTGTCTAGGCGGATGGTAACAGGAGACAAGGGACACGATGTTTACCCAGGTTCGGGCCCTCATGATGGAGATAAAACCCTACATCCTGCTTGATTGATATTGATATTGTGGATGTTTACAAGAGTGGATCTACCACGAGATCAAGGAGGCTAAACTCTAGAAGCTAGCCTATGGTATGATTGTAAGGGTTGTTGTGATTGTAGTCCTACGGACTAAAGCCATCCGGTTTATATAGACACCGGAGAGGGCTAGGGTTACATAGAGTCGGTTATAATGGTACGAGATCTACATATCCGTATCGCCAAGCTTGCCTTCCACGCCAAGGAAAGTCCCATCCGGACACGGGGTGAAGTCTTCAATCTTGTATCTTCATAGTCTTGGAGTCCGGTCGATGATGATAGTTCGGCCGATGATAGTCTGGCCGATGATGGTAGTCCGGCAATCCGGACACCCCCTAATCCGGGACTCCCTCACGGGGCCTTGTCTCCCAGGTGCCTTGGGTGGCCTTCCCGGCAAGCTCCTCTTGCCGGGGCCTTGTCTCCTAGGCTTGAATACTTTGTTCTTGAATGGCTCCAAAAGAACCACGGAGGACCTTGGCGGTCACCCGGCAAGCCTTGCCGCGGGGTGCTGCAACTGCCCGTGCACAAGTCCGGGATACTAGGGTACCCCTACTCTAGTACACCGACACTCGCTAAAGGAAAAGGGTGTGGGATCGGATCTGGGCACTGGAGCTAGACAAAGTAGTAGATGGGAGAATTGGAGCGCAGTAGGTTGCGTTGTCCTCCTTTTGCTCTTATAGGCTAGTGAAAGCCCAAGAGTCCCTCTTACTATGTCGATAAACACGCCACTCCCACCAAAGATGTCATTAAGCATATGGGGTGAAACAAAATCTTGATGATATCCCTGACAAAACAAGCACGATCTCCACCTTGATGGTACGTGCCAGTAAAAAGGCTGCCACGGGCCACAATTTGAGGGAAGTAGTAACTGCTCGACATGTTGTGGGGTGAGACACTTCGATAAAGTTATCAAGCTAAGTGGAAGTGTTAACACCTAGATGGCTGGGCCTTCGAGGCTAAGTTATCCGAATTCTTCGGGCAGAGGGTACAAGTTCGGTTGAGCCTCGGCTGGCAGCGCTCCTTTGAAGGATTGGTCCAAGGATTATAAGGTGGAACTCGTTTGTCGAGCCAAGGACTCCGGATCTGAGGTTGTTATTGTCAGGAAGGTGTTCCTCGGCATAGAAGACCAGTTCGGGGGCTACTGATGGTGTCTTGGATAAGGGGGTACTAACCTAGTCAGCCCATGCTCCTCGGGCTTGGCCGATGGGCCCTCGCTCATACTCAAGATGGACTACGGAGGCTGTATGCAGGAGGCTTGATCAAGACTACCTCCACCGAAGACTTGACGTATACTCCAAGAGCTCTCCTGCTGCATTACTCCTAGATACCGACCTTGTAACCCTAGATACACTCCCTGGCGTGTATATGGCCATAGGGTTTAGCCCGTAGAGAGTTCATCAACGCAATATCATTCACCTAGCCCTAGAGTTAGACCACATATTACGATCTTGAGGTAGATCAAATCTGTACTCGATACATCGTCATCAATATAAACAAGAGCAGGACGTAGGGTTTTATCTCCATAGAGAGGGCCCCAACCTGGGTAAACATTATCTCCTTCGTTCATATTACCCTTGATCCAAGATCCACAGCTCAGGACCCCCTACCCCGAGGTCTGCCGGTTTTGACACTGACAAGTATGAACTTGAGGACTCGAGCATTTCTGAATCGTTAGGATGATCAAATCGAAGTGATCACCATACGTACCACCATCATGAATAATAAGAGTGGTGACATCTTGTGTGATCACGATACAAGGTCTTTTAGAGGGGCATTCTGTCGGCTATGTTGGCAAAAACGTCGGTACCAAGGGCGGGGACGAAGAGAACCATTTTCCTGCTTGTTGAAACGAGGTGGACCAATAAGCAAAGTTCTTGTCCACCAGAGGTTATAGGAATGTTAACCACAATAGTAACATGGTCTTGCTGACAGAGTTGTACACCAAGGTGTTTACATAAGCAGAGAATTAGTAATCCTTAGATCATATAAATTATAAGAAAGGTTAAACAAACCAATGAAAGGAAATATGATTATCCACAATGATTATCCACAAATTTAGGAGTATAACCTTCCAAGAATAAGCGGAGCATGATATACATCGCAGGACAACAAGTGCATAACTCTTTAGATAAAAGGGGCAAGGAGAACAATGATGTTTACCCACACAACGGTGTTTGGACAATTGATCAAGGAAAATTTAGCATCGCGCTTCCAATGTTCTAGTTGATTTTCGGAGTACCACACTGATGCTTCGAGGTAGAAATAATATGGTGTTTCAAGTGAGGGTTGGTTCCAAAGATCACAAGTAATACATATGGAAAAATATCAAGAATAGCAAGGAACTCAAGGTATAACCCAAAACATGACCAAGTATGGATTGGCAGGAATTCAAGGATGTTGTCTATGATAACACAAATCATTGAGGTGCAAGGATGGTATTTCTCATCATGAATGCCATTGACATCTCGGAAGAAGTCAAAATATTGACGATGATCATGACACAATTTATTGAGAGGTTTTGTGAAGATGTAATCGGTCAGCGACGACATCAAGCACAAGGAATGGTGAGGCGAAAGGTTATTTGGGACCACAGATAAGATGCAATCGCAGAATCAGAGTTGCCTTTCAAGATAAACAATATGATGTTGAAAGCTCGACGTAAGTTTAGTGCCCTGTTGGAATTGTGTCCCGGGGATGAAGAACTAGGTAGCACGATCAATCTTTAGATGACAGTGACAATGTAGGAAAAATGACATGATTGATTTCAAACTCGTATGCCACGAAGATTACTAAGAGTAAATGAATCGTAGCGCAGACTCGATTCACTTATCAGTGTTCTCGAGTGGCCAACAACTCAGAACCTAAGGAATTTGAAATTGGTGAGAAGCAATACTTTATAAGGAACTCATAAAAAGTAATGCAATTCCATGATATTCATGAGACACCAGAGGGTAATACTCGAAGGTAGATCAGAATATAGGATGTAGTGGTGTATTGATCTGTAGCGACCTGACCACAAATGGTCAAGCCTTTTTGTATTTGTGCCATCCATGGATCAGTATGCTGGCACACATAGTACATCAATGTATATATCAAAGTGCAATCACATGTATAAATAATGTAAAACTGATATATACCTCATAATTCTCAGCGAAAAAGAGATAAACGGGTGTGGAGTCCCATCAACACCATCGGCAAGTTGAGTGTAGACCATAACCCAACAACGAAACTCATTCGTCATAGAAATAATCCTGCAACATGATACGTTGCAGCCATGTAGGTCAGTACATTGAATGTACTGGCAAGATCACTGTAAAAAAACAAATGATAACCTGTACTATATGCACTATGGCTTTGTGGCTCTGTGTCTCAGTTTTGTTTGCGTAAATGCTAGTTTAATTTTCCCTACATTAAAGGAATATCAAAAGTCTTCACTATAGAGTTTTCTACCATGACATGGTTCCACCAACCGATGTCTCATATCCCAAATCATCATAAGTGCCCCGAAATTAAGTTATCATCCGGCGTTGAGAGTTTTGAGATAGATCCAAGTCTAGAGGCTCAAATTATTCGTAACCGGGGACACAGCTAATCGATTTGGTTTTAACCCTTTGCAGGGGTTTGTACACTTTACCCGCAAGATTCGATCCCTCCTTTTCGTCATCGCACTTCAGATCGTTTGAGAACATGACGATCGATACATGGTCTTCCTGTCCGGTGCCCATGCAGTCCTACCGTAGTTCTACATCTGCTGGCACTGTCCCAGCCAGAGTCACCACTAAGGTCAACCAAGCCAGAGCCCATAGTGACTTGCGGTTGCATAGGTAAGCTTCCAGGCATGAAGTATTCTTCTGTCGCTTTGATCCTGGGTGGAGCTTTCCACATGATATCACGGCGCTTCTCCAGAATCACTGAGTACTGGGCGCACCATGTACCCTTCTTAACCATTCTCCACCCAGAGGTATATTGAATTCTTGATCTTGAGTCTTGAAGTCTTGAGGCCTTGAAAATGCAGTCCTTGCAGATGCCGTCATGGAGTTGTCATCATTGAAGTAGAGTCCTCCTTCTTCACACCACTCCTGAGCACTCGTACCAAACCCCATCTACTATAGCATAGCACTAAAACTATATAACGTCTCGGGCTTGATAACAGGGAGATGGGTTCCTACCTCATGCATTCTACTCAACTACAAGAAGTCAATATCACTACTGGAGGGATTATGAATGGTGACACTAGATGCAAATAAAACAGAGGTATGAAAAACATGGTCAAAGTGAACTTGCCTGATATCACTTGATGAAGATTATAATGCTCTCGGAATAAATACTTGGTAGAAATATTCATCGCTCCGTTGAAAATCTATATTAAACAGACATAGCATTCATATAAGCAAACATCCTAACAAACAATTCTAGCACTCAAAGTAACAATCAAAACAACAAAGAAACTCAATAATAAAACTTAATTGCAATTCATGGAACTTCAAATAAAACTACAAAGAAAAACTACTAAGTAAAGTCTAAGACTCTACAAACATCCAATATAGTTTTGCCCTAAGTAAAACTTAACAATAATTTAAAAACTATAACAATAAACTAACAAAAAATAAAATGTAAAACAAAACAACTAATTTAACATAAAGTAGTTTTCATAAACTTTAGTGGCAAAAATAAACAAATGAAAAGCTTTTATGAAACTCTAACTATGACCTATACAAGTTCTCATAGCAAACTAAAGAAAATAATTTTTTAAATAAGAATAAAATTGCCTAATGTTCAAAAACGGAACAAAATTAAATTGGTCAAAGGTGACAAAAAGAAATAGTTTAAAAACAATTAAAACTATAAAGAAAAGATTAAAACAAAACTAGAACTAAAACAATACTGTTTTGCCTAAAACCCTAATTTAAGATGAACTAAAATAATTCACTCTATGCTACTAGATTTACAATACAAGAACAAAACAGTAGCAAAAGAATCAATCAAATTTTTTGTATAAAACTCAAGATATGGCCAAATTAGTGATCTGAACATATTTCTTCAAATTCAAATTTAAAGTACTCAAATTTGAAACCTAAGTACACAAACAGAAACTTCAATAAATTTTGAATCTAATGCAAAAAGAATCACTCAATTTTGATATATAAACTAAAAGATATATAATTTCTAATAAAAACTATTTATGTAAACTAAAACAAAAAGAAAAAGAAAAATACTCTAGCGGACAGAGGCCACGTGGCGCTTCGGGATTGGCCAAGAGCAGTGGCCGAAACGTGCAAACGGGCGGACGACCTATAGCTAGCAGAACTGCAACGATCAACTGAAAAAACAGAAAAAAACAACAATTCACTTGAAATAAACCGCATCTACCGAACCGGTACTCTAAGATCTAATCTGTGCTGTCGGAAACAGATCGGACGATGAGGAGAGAGGGAGAGCTCACAACGGGGGGTGGTGGAACTCCGACGATGGTCGACGGCGGCGGCGGCTTCGGTGATGAAGGGGGCGACGGTTCCAGGGGTCCTCGGAGTCGGGGTAGGCGTCGGGGCAGCTTAGTCGACGATGATGATGAAGATGATGAGGAGGGCGAGGCTCGGGAATGACGGAGTCGAGCAGGGCGAGGTGGCAGAGTTCCGGTGATCTTTGGGAGATGATGGCGATGGTGCTCCGGTGGTCGAGGGAGTTGGGTGAAGTTACAGGGAGATGCGGGCGAGGGAGTGAGCACATGGGTGCCTTCGGGTGGTGGAGAGGGGGTCAGAGGAGCTCGGGTGGTTGTGAATGGCACGGCGGCGATGCTCTGCTCCAGTGAGGAATTTCATGTAGAGGAGGGAATCGAGGTTGGGGATTAGGGGCTGAATCGAGCGAGAGAAAGGTGTGTATATAAAAGGGGGAGGTCGACCTGGAGGAGGGGGCGAATCGGGGCAGAAAATCCCGAAGGATTCGTGCGCGGCGGCAGTGGCGTGTGGGAGCTAGGCTCCGTCTGCATGGAGAAGAAGAAGACCCGATAGGTGGGGTCCACCTCAGTGGCTGCAAGGCGAGCGGGAGAGAGAGGGGTGTACTGGGCGCGTATCGCTTTGCGAGCTGGGCTGAAAGGTCAAACAGGCCGGTTGGCTACCGCCGTCCTGGCACTATTTTTTATCACAAAGAAGAAAAACAAAAGAAAAATAAATAAATAAAGTGAAATATTATATAGTTATATAAATATCAAAGTTTTGAGAAAAGATTTCCTACGAGATGAATTATTTTAAAGTTTAAATTAAATCCACCAAAATTCACAAAAGTCAAACAGTGTTGCTGTTGGAATAAAACCCAATATAAATCATTTTTAAAATACCAAAATGATTTCAAATTTCCTTTTCTCCAATTTTCTGTTGCAGGGAATCATTTTAACCTATTTTCCATATATTTATTTTTAGGAGAAAATAATTTGATTAAAACTCAAATAACTCCCAATTGGATTTGAATTTGAATTTAAAACCAATTTCAATTTGTTTTCTGTTTTTCCTTGGCCAAAATATTTCAATTGCCTCTGAATATTTGAAGTGTCATATTACTTTTCTCTTTTTGAATATTTCCATAGGTTTTGAAATTTGAAAATTCAAATAATTCCAAATTGAAAGTGGGTTTCACAATGCCTTCAAAGGGACTTTCAATTTGTTTCTTTTAAACTTCCAACTCATATTTCATATAATTTGAAGAAGTCATTTTATCTCCTCTCACGAAAATCATTGAGTTGCATAAAGTTTCTTAACTTGAAATATTTCCAAATGGAATTCAAATCTTTTCAAATCCCTTTTCATTTATTTAAATGGAAGAAGTCATGTCATCTTCACTTTAGGGTTTTTGTGACGAAATGAATTTGAATTCATGGAGACCAAATGTAAAGATGAAAGTTTGGGAAAGTCCTTTTATTCCCTCTCATTCAACTTTAAAATTTTTCCAGATTACACTCAATTTGACACAAGAAATCACACAACAATCAAACAAACATTAAAAACTTTTTACTTAATATAACATTCCAAAATTTAAAATTTTGGGACGTTACAAACCTACCACACTTAAAATGAATGTCATCCTCGAGATTCGAAGAGGCTAGCAAGAAAAGGTTAGGGTTTGGGGTCTTCCATAAAATCATTGAGTAGAAAGGTCTCGGGGGCTACCACACTTAGAAGCATGGTTACGGTTCCATCAAAACTCATGTACTCCATCCTTTGGGTTGACGGTGTCGGTCTTCTTGTAACTTCGGAATAACTCGTTCATTGGTGCTCTTCAGGTAAGGACATAACCTTTCCCTCAAATTCTTGTGTCCTTTCAGACTGGGTCTTCTCAGTTGACGGGTCTGTCGCCAATACTAAACAATTATGGAAAATCTCATGGTGGTCAACAATTAATGGTTTCTCCTGCAGGAAAAGAGTCCGTGTTGAATCTCACTGTATAACCTCCGATTGGCAACGGTTGCCTATACAGGGTTTCATCGTCCTACCATTCTATGGTTTTTGTCTTATTGTGTGGACACTCTTCTAAGGTTTTCAGGGCTATCTGATTTTCCAACATATGATAGATCATGATAGAAGTCTCCTTTATGGGGGCCAATCCATCCTGTACTTGAACCATTAGCACATACGCAAACTGTGAATCACGTATTCTAACACTTGGGCATCCTCACAAGCATTGCAGAATTTCTCTTGTCGCCGAACTTAGTTCGGATAATTCCTTTGATTCTGCAAGCTGAACAAAACATCTATCATTACTTCACCACTCTCGGGTTTTCGTATCCTCCTAAGAGACCTCTGCTAATGGAATCACAACTTCTTCCGGATTTATCCATTTAACAAGGTAGTGCTTGATCCTTATTAACTCCTGGGCCTGTGGGTTATGAGCTCACTTCAACACCTGTACATCTTCAACAAATCCTTTGAGTTACTCTTGTTCCATATTCCAACATTCTACCTGATAACCCACAAGTATTAGGGATCGCAATAGTTTCTGAGGGTAGAGTATTCAACCCAAATTTATTGATTCGACAAAAGGGGAGCCAAAGAATATTTGTAAGTATTAGTAGCTGAGTTTTCAATTCAACCACACCTGGAGATCAATAATCTGCAGCGAAGTGATCAGTAGCAGAGTAGTATGATAGTTTTGATAGCAGTAGCAACAACAATAGTAACGGTAACAGTGATAGCAATGATTTTGTAGCAAGTGCAACAGCAACAATAGCAGTAGTAACTTAGCAAGAACAATATGTATGAAAATCATAGGCATTGGATCAATGATTTGTTGGGTGATATCATCATGTAACAGTTACAACCTAGGGCGATAAGGCACTAGCTCCAGTTCATAAATATAATGTAGGCATGCATTCCATAAATAGTCATACGTGCTTATGGAAAGAACTTGCATGCCATCTTTAATACAGAACCGGAACAAAGCATTAACACATGGTGGATACATGAACTCCTCAAACTACGGTCATCACCGGGAAGTGTCTCGACTATTGTCACTCCGGGGTTGCCGGATCATAACACATAGTAGGTGACTATAACTTGAAAGATCGGATCTAGAACATAAATATTATGGTGATAACATAAATGGTTCAGATCTGAAATCATGGCACCTGGGCCCAATGTGACAAGAATTAAGCATGGCAAAGTCATAGCAACATCAGTCTCAGAACATAATGGATACTATGGATCAAGCCCTAACAAAACTAACTCGATTACATGATGAATCTCATCCAACTCCTCACCGACCAGTGAGCCTACGAAGGAATTACTCATTCCTGGTGGGGAGCATCATGGAATTGGCGACGAAGAAGGGTTGGTGATGACGAAGATCGAAGATCCCCCTCTCTAGAGCCCAAAATGAACTCCAGATGTGGCCTCCCGATGAAGAATAGGAGGCGGCGACGGCTCCGTCTCGTGAAACGCGATAATTCGTTTTCCCTCATTTTTCTGGAAATATGTGATTTTATAGTGTCGGGTTCAGGGTCTGCGTGGCCACCAGGTGGGGACAGCACACCTGGGCGCACCTGGAGGGGGGGGGGCGCCCTGGTGGGGTGTGCACACCTAGGTGCCTCCATCTGGTGGTTCTTGGCTCCAGAAATTATCTTTATTTGTATAAAATTCCTTGCAAAGTTTCGTTCCAATCCAAGAACTTTTATTTCTGCACAAAAAACAACACCATGGTAGTTCTGCTTAAAACAGCGTCAGTCCGGGTTAGTTTCATTCAAATCATGCAAATTAGAGACCAAAACAAGAGGAAAGCATTAGGAAAAGTAGATACGACGGAGACGTATCAACTCCCCCAAGCTTAAACCTTTGCTTGTCCTCAAGCAATTCAGTTGATAAACTGAAAGTGAAAAAGAAAAACTTTTACTAACTCTTTCGCTCTTGTTTGCATAAATAAGCTTAAACAGCACCCAGGTTTTCAGCCAAGATTATAACTAACCATGTCGACAATAACTCTTAAAAATTATATTAACTCATATCAGTGACATAATTAGCTAGCGAGCAATAATAAGATATCTCAAACAACAACACGTTGTCAAAACGACCATGATATAATATGACAATAATGGTATCTCGCTAGCCCTTTCTGAGACCGCAAAACAGAAATGCAGAGCACTTCCGAAGTTCAAGCAGCGACTAAACATTGTAATTCAAGGTAGAAAAGATCCAGTCATGATGCACCCAAAATTAGCTACACACAATGCATGGGCATGACAACGGTGCTCTCAGGTTCTGGCGCTTATTTGAGAAGGTGATGACACAACATAAAAGCAAATAGATAGTCCCTTGCAGAGGGAAGCCGTGATTTGCAGCGATGCCAGAGCTCAAGTTTTTAAAACAGAGGTAAATGAAATTTTGAGAAATGCACCCTTCTTGTTTACTTCGCGACCATCAATTATCAATATCTTCCATGCTAAACACATTAGTGGCGGTTCCCAAGCGATAAAGTAAAGGTTATTACTCCGTAGGAGTTTTTGTTTGATTATTTGTAAGCTCTTTTCTTTTTGCAGTTTGGGACTGGGAATCCCTATTACCGCCCCTCTCATGCAAGGACGAGTGAATAAACACTCATCATGATAATAACCCGCTTAGCATGGAAGGTACTGACTTTATGAAAAATCCAGACACACAAAAAGGATATTTATTTGAAGTTTTTAGAGGTGGAACATGCAAATTTACTTAGGACGGCAGGGTAATACCGCATATAGGTAGATATGGTGGACTCATCTGGAATAACTTGGGTTTAAGGTTTTTGATGCACAAGCAGAATTCCCGCTTAGTACAGGCAAAGGCTAGCAAATAGGATGAGAAGCGGCCAGCTAGAGAGCGAACGGTCATGAACATACATTATGCATAAGTAACATTGGATACTAGCATGAGTAGGACATGAACACCATGAATGTAAATATCATAGAGGCTTTGCTGGTTTTGATTCAACTACATGCATGAACATGTGCCAAGTCAAGCCACTCGAACATTCAGTGGAGGATACCATATCATCATACTACATCACAATCATTTTAACGCATGTTGACATCCAAGATAAATCATTATCCACTCCTAGCTACTTATGCATGGCATGAGAAACTATAATCTCTAATTGCCGTTGCAAACATGTTTGATCATAATAGTCTGAATCATGGATACTAGGTTTAACATATTTACAAAAACAGAACAAGTCGAGTTCATACCAGTTTCTCTCTGCCACAGCCAGTTCATCAAATATCGTCATTATTGCCTTTCACTTGCACGGCTGAACGATATGAAAATAATAATAGTGCAAGAGTGCCGTGGACTAAGCTGGAATCTGGAAACATTTTATTCAAAAGGAGAAGACAAGGTAATATGGGTTCTTTGTTAGATCAACAATATTGCATATGAGAGCCACTCAACATTTTCATCGTGGTCTTCTCCTCGGTATGACGTAATAAAATGGAAAAGAAATTCAGAGAAACATGCTGAAATATGTTTGGAGTTTTTAGTTTTCCTTGAACAAGTAAATAAAAAGGGAAAAACAAAACGAGAAAAACTATTTACACGGGAAAGCTCCCAACAACTAAAAGAAGAACAAGGAAATCTTTTTGGGTTTTCTTTTTAGTACTACAACAATTTAAACAAGGAAGAAAAACCGAAAAGAAGCAGGAAACATATTTTTGGATTTTCTCAAAGTTTTCCAAACACACAAGAAGAAAGCGAGAAAATAAATTTAGCATGGATAGTACAATGAAAGAGTGTGGACACTGACAACTGGAATGAAATGTGTGAACATGAATGTAATGTCGGTGGAAATATGTACTCCCCAAGCTTAGGCTTTTGGCCTGACTTGGTAATCAGTCAGTAGCCTGCATAATGGTCTGAGTGATAGCTCACGGAGGCTCTCGGTGCGGATGCCTCAGCCTGCCGTGCAGCCACAACTGTCGCTTTATGAGCTCGGGCCTCGCTCTTAAGAACATAATGTCTTCCCCTACTATGAACATCAAAGAGAGCAGGTGCAGGCAAATATGTGTCCACAACGGAACTTTTATTAAACAATAGGTTATAAGTGAAATTATGGGGCTCACCACTTGTAGCGACCCGACCCGAATGGATCAAGTCTCTGTGCTTTCGTGTCATCCCTGGATCGGTATGCTGACACACACAGTACTCGAAGGATTTATAACAGAGGTAAATCACATGTATAAAGTAACGTAAATACTATTACCTCAATCCAAAATATAGCGGAAGCAACAAGGTTGTGGATTCCCATCAACAAGGCGGCAAGTGGCGGCGGCGGCGCTGGTGAGGGGCGGCGGCATGGCTGGTGAGGGGCGGCGGCGAGGGGGCGGTGGCGGTGGCTATGGCGGGCGGGCACTGCTGCTCTGCACTTGCGGAGGAGGAGAGGAGGAGAGTTGATTTGATGTGTTGGAGGGAGGTGCTTGGGTATTTATATTGGGGAGGGAGGGTTTTGCTTGGGGTAGGGGACAAGAAATAGATTAGGATTAGGAATCCTAGGAATAAAAACGGAATAACAAAACAGGTCAAATTCTACTAGGAATCGTAAAGAATAGGAAACTTGGGGCTCTGGCTCCCCTAGGTGCGTGGTGCGTTGGCCTTGTGGCCTTGACGGCCGGTGGCTTTGGCGGCTTGGGCCTTTGGCCCAAGCGCCAAGGCCTTTTTTTTTTTTAATTTTTTTTAGAGACAAATAAAAATAATAAAACCAAATAAATAAATATATTATATAGGCATATAATATATCAAAATTTTCAGAAAAAGATTTCCTACATGATGAACTTTATTCTAGCTTGAAATAAAATACACAAAATTCAAATAAAACAAACAGTGCTACTGCCCTAATAAAATCCATGAAAATCATTTTAAAAATACCAAAATGATTTCAAATTAATTTCTCCAATTTTTCGATGTAGGGAATCATGTTACCCTATTTTCATATATTTTATTTTGGAGAAAAATAATTTAAATAAAACTCAAATAACTCCAAATTGAAAAATAATTCAAAGGAACTTTGAATTTAATTCTTTGAAACTCCCAACTCATATTTCATATGTTTTGAAGAAGTCATTTTATCTTCTCTCGTGAAAATCATTGAGTTGCATAAAGTTTCAGAATTGGAAATATTTTCCAAATGAAATTCAAATATTTTCAACACCCTTGTCATTTAAATAAATGGAAGAAGTCATGTCATCTTCTCTCCGTGGTTTTGTGATGAAAAGAATTTGAATTCGAGGATCATAAAAGCAAAAATGAAAGTTTGGGAAAGTCCTTTTATTCCTCTCATTTAACTTTCAAAAGTTTCAATTCACTCACTTTCAGTCAATCAATCAAACAATCAACCAAAACTATCTATTTGTTTATAACATTCCAAAATTTAGAATTTTGGGATGTTACAAACTACCACCCTTAAAATGAATCTCGTCCTCGAGATTCGGAGAGGCTAGCAAGAAATAGGTTAGGGTTTGGGGGTCTTCTCAAAATCCATCGCTCGTCTCTGGGGTCGCGGGTGCTACCACCCTTAGAAGCATTGTTAAGGTTCCATCAAAACTCATATACTCCATCCTTATTGCTGATAGTGTCGGTCTTCTCAGATCGTAAGGATAATTCCTTCTCTGGGCTCTTCCGGTAGTGGCATAACCTTTTCCTCAAATCTTTTGCTCTTTACTCTTGGTAAGGTTATCCCGAAATCGGGTCTTCTTAGCTGACGGGTCTGGCGCCAATTCTAAACAAATATCGGTATCTCATGGTGGTCAACAATTTATGGTTTCTCCTGCAGAAAACGGGTCAGGTTGAACCTCACCGTATGACCTACGGTTGGCAACAACTGCCGTGTACAAGGGAAAAGAAATACCTATACTGTTCTAAGGTTTAAACAAGGTTTAATATCGTCGTCTTGCAACTATAGGTAAGTCACTCAGATTTACTATCCCATATAGCAAAGCGAATAATAAGAGTAAGTCGATATGGTGATCAATCCATCCCGCACCCAAATCATTACCTTGTACATGGTTTAGCGATTCTCGCATTCTAACACTCGGTCATCCTCACAAGCATTGCAGAATTTCTCTTGTCGACGAACCAAGTCCGGAAAATCCATTGATTACGCAAGCCAAACAAACATCTATCATTCCTTAACAACTCTCGTGTTTTGCGTAAACTCCTATAGAATCGTCGGGGTTGATACAAGTCGTAACTTCTTCGTGGTTTTTCCTTGACAAGAGTGTGCTTGCTTCTTGGCAGGTCCTGGGGCACGTGGGTTATAGCCCATCTCATCACTTGCAATCCTTGAACACATCCTCGGGCAACTGATCGTTATCCCAACATCCAACTCCCCGCATACTTAAATCCATCCAATTGTCTTGTCTCTTTTCCTTATATTTGCACCAAACTAAGATGTGCTTACTCAGGCTCATCATGGAATTTCCATCGATCCATATTACCAAAATTATACCTCATTGTATCCAATAGTGCTTCACCTCTTCATCCTCGTGGGTTATCCCACCTACCAAGATAAAAACTTATACTTATGAAGTCCATACTCCACTTCATGGAACATCATTATCCTTTCCAGGTCAAGCGTCCTTACAGGGAATATTGGCCATCTCGCATAGCACTTCTTCAATCGGGAATCATGAAACACATCATGAACTCTGGCAGTCCTTCGGTGACTCCAACTTGTTAGCCTATTCTCCCATACGCTCCAAAACTCGGTATGGTCCTACAAATCTCGGGCTAACTTTCCTTAACTCCAAATCGTTTAACTCCTCGCAGAGGTGGCACACAAAGATATGCTCTGTCTCGATTTCATAGACTACCTCCTTGCATTTTTGAGTCTGCATAACTCTTCGCTCTGGTGAGCTATCTTGATCTATCTCAATTCTCTTGACTCCTTGATCAGATTTGGTCCAAACAATGACGGTCTCCAACTTCATCCCACATCAACGGTGTCCGCTCCTTCTCCCATACAAAGCTTCAAAAGGGCCATCTTCAAACTGACTTGGTAGCTGTTGTTGTATGAGAAACTCGCGAAGGTAAATTATCATCCCTACTAGATCCATAATCAGCGACACGTTCTCAACATGTCCTCCGTATCTGATTGACTCTCTCGGTCTATCCATCGTATGCGGATGAAAGGCTGTCTTGAACTCTAGCCTAGTACCTAAAGTGCAGTGCGGCTGATTCCAAAACTTTGAGGTAAACTGTGTTCCTCTATGATGGTCCTCGGAACTCCATGCGGACATACGATCCTTGTCCAATATATCTTGGCCAACCGCTTTTCGTATTTCATCGGGATAAAGTGAGCCACTTTGGTCAAGCGAGTCAACTACTACCAGATAGAATCATATCCCAATCGGGTTCGGGAAATCTGAAAATGAAATCATGCCAAGCTTATCCCACTTCCATTCGGTATCGGCATAGGCTGTAGTAATCCCGCTGGCTTCGATGCTCTGCTTTTACTTTCTCTGGCATGCATCACTTACGACTACATACTCCATAATATCCTTCTTCATACCAGTCCACCAGAAACACTCCATCAAATCCAAATACATCTTGGTGTTTCCAGGGCGAATCAAGTATGGTGAGTCATGAGCCTCCTGAAGTATTAACTTCCTGATCTTTGCATTATTGGGTATATGTACACTGTCCTCAACCATAAGGTGTCGTGCTCATCCTTACGAAAAACTTTGGCTTTTCCTTTGCTCATCCTCTGTTTTACCTCAACAATATCTTTGTCATCCTTCTGAGCTTCACGGATCTTTCTCAACAATGTAGACTGAACTTCCATTGCTGCAACAAAACCTTTGGGAACAATCTCCAACCAAAGTTCCCTGAAAATCCTCGGCTAACTCCTTTGATAATCCTCCGATTATGAGGGTATTAATCCTTATTTTCTTTATGGTTGTGTCCTATTTCTCCACAAAGCTTGCATGCACTTTCTCCATATCATTTCCATAAGGCTTCAACTTCGGGACACAAACCGAGACTTTAGCAAAGTCAACTTAAATTCTTCCCAAGTGGTTACTCCTGGCCACATTGATGGTTTGGTACATCCTTCTCTAGATAGCAGCACCTCTTTCAAAGCACTGAAGAGCATCTGGGTCATATCTTTTCGACTATCGGGTTATTCTTCATGTGATCCTCCATGTTCTGAATCCATCGGTCTGTCTCCAATTGATTCATTGGTCCGGAAATTACAAGCTCATCTCCATCCATCCTCTAATGGGTCCATGGGTTTGGGGTGGGATAAGAGAGATCGAGAGGATGCACACAATACAAACAATGGTTTTGAAAAGACAGATTTTATTGTGGCTGTCGGAAAACATCAAACAAATGACAGCTCACAATAAATCGCATCTAACGAGGTATGTAACAGGGTTTGGTCTTCTAAAGGTCAATAGATCTCAAAGTCATCAAACTCTTCAAGTCTTGTTCATGTCTCGATGGCTCCTTCGATCATGCTTGTCCTTCTCAAGTTCTTTTGCGGATCATCTCTGTTGACGCTTGAAGTCTCTCGCGACGTCCTTCAATATTTCGGAGTTACGTTCCAACTGCGGTTTCAACATCCTTGACATGATCCATGATCCTACTGTCCTTCACTTCTTGTCAAATCTCCGGTATCTCGATGTTTTGCTCCTTCATCTTGTCTACTTTCAGCACGGGTCCTGAGTTCTTCACGAACGCTTCCTTATCAAATATCGCTTCTGCAGATCCACCTTAAACTTCTTCATGTAATACTCCAGATCCGGTGATACACCAGCTAAGGTTAAAACTCCAACGTTTGCGATAGATGCTCCATCAGCTTTCTACCATCCAATCCTTCCATGCATCTGCATGCTTAACTCCGCACGGTGACAATAGCATAGGCGGCGATAACATCATGGATAGCGTGTTTCGCTCTTGTCATTTTCATGAGCTATCATTCCATAGTTGATATCTCCTGCCTTAGGGTTTTCCGACAAAGCTTTGAATTCTAATGCTCCATGTTTCAGTCTTTCTCCGATACACCTTGATCTCGGTTATTGATAACTTCCATAGTCTCGCCAAGTTCCATAAGCGTAACCTTCCTAGGTCATACAAATCCGAATTTATTTGGAGCCTTCAAATCTCCTAGTCTTGAGTCTTCACGTTGTAGTTTCCGTTTACGGTAAAATCATCTTCATTCCAAATGGTCTTAGTTGTCCGATATCTTGTCTCCTTGGAGTGGTCTCATCATCAAATCTTGAGTGGTCAAAAAGGAAAAGGGTATGGTCTCACTAAAAGGAATATTTGAATAAGCTCAGAAGAGAAGAGAGGTAAAAGATCTTTTTGAAAATGAAGTTGTAGAGAAAAATCTTTCCTATGGGTTTATCAGTTTCTAGGGTCACGTCCTACAGTCAACATGTGCTCTGATACCATCTTGTAGCGACCCGACCCGAATGGATCAAGTCTCTATGCTTTCGTGTCATCCACGGATCGGTATCTTTGACACACAATTACTCGAAGGATTTATAACAGAGGTAAATCACATGTATAAAGTAACGTAAATACTATTACCTCAATCCAAAATATAGCGGAAGCAACAAGGTTGTGGATTCCCATCAACACCAACGGCAAAGTTGAGTATAGGAAATCGTAACCCTAACGTATCACTTACTCGTCGTTCGAAAATTCTCCAACATGAAAAGTTGCAGCCCGAAACAGGTCAAGACATGGAATATGCTGGCAATGTAACACATAGAGAGTAATGAAAGAATAAGCTATACTACATGCATATATGGCTGGTGGAAAGCTCTATGGTTACAGATTTTTTGCGAAAAGCCAATTTTTCCCTACTTCAAAGGAATAAATTTATTTAACTATCATGGTGGTTGTTGAACATTGAGAATGGTTGACAGCATCCTCAATCCCAATTAAAAGTACTCATTAAAACCCAACAATATTAATTAGAAGTAACATGATGAGATCAACAGGAAAATCCAAGTACTAGATGCTCAAAATTGTCCATAACCGGGACACGGCTAATCATGATTAGTTTATACACTCTGCAGAGGTTTGCGACTTTTCCCCACAAGACTCGATCGCCTCCGCTTGGTTCTCGCACTACATGGTGTTTGAGAAGCGGATGACCGAGACATAGTCTTTCGAAGCGCTAGCACCTTACATGTGGGTAGACCG
>JAHIAM010002703.1:0-20419 GCA_021605205.1 Aegilops longissima
GGAGGACTCCCTCCCTTGGCGCCTCCTAGGGCCGGCCGGCCTCCCCTTGCTCCTTTATATATGGGGCAAGGGGGCACCCTAGAACACACAAGTTGATCCTTGAGATCGCTCTCAGCTGCAAAGCGGTGCCCCCTCCACCATATTCCACCTCGGTCATATCGTAGCGGTGCTTAGGCGAAGCTCTGCGCCGGTAGAACATCAAGATCGCCACCACGCCGTCAGGCCGACGAACTCCTCTCCCGGAGCTTTGCTGGATCGGAGCCCGAGGAGCGCCACCGAGCTGTACGTGTGTCAAGAACTCGGAGGCGCCGGAGTAACGGCGCTGGGATCGGGTTGATCGCGAGGAGAACGCACGACTACTTCCTCTACGCCAGATTGCTTCCGCTTTGGTCTCACGAGGGTACGTGAGACAACACTCTCCCTCTCTTGCTATGCATCACCATGATCTTGCGTGCGAGGAAATTTTTGAAATTACTACGCTCCCCAACAACAACTACACCAATTAGTGAGGAAACTAATGATGTTGATCATGAAACTTCAGATCAAGTTACTACTGAACTTCAGAGGTCAACCAGAGTAAAATACGCACTGAGTGGTACGGTAATCCTATTCTCGAAGTCATGTTACTTGACCATGGCGAACCTACAAACTATGAAGAAGCGATGGTGAGCCCAGATTCGCATAAAATGGCTGGAAGCCATGAAATCTGAGATGGGATCCATGTATGAAAACAAAGTATGGACTTTGGTTGACTTGCCCAATGATCGGCAAGCCATTGAGAATAAATGGATCTTTAAGAAGAAGACTGACGCTGATGGTAATGTAACTGTCTATAAAGCTCGACTTGTTGCGTAAAGGTTTTCGACAAGTTCAAGGGGTTGACTACGATGAGACTTTTTCACCCCAGAAGCGATGCTTAAGTCTGTCCGAATCATGTTAGCAATTGCCGCATTTTATGATTATGAAATTTGGCAGATGGATGTGAAAACTCCATTCTTGAATGGATTTCTAGAAGAAGAGTTGTATATGATGCAACCAGAAGGTTTTGTTGATCCAAAGGGTGCTAACAAAGTGTGCAAACTCCAGCGATCAATTTATGGTCCGTGCAAGCCTCTCGAGTTAGAATAAACGCTTTGATAGTGTGATCAAAGATATGGTTTTATACAGACTTTTGGAGAAGCCTGTATTTACAAGAAAGTGAGTGGGAGCTCAGAGCATTTCTGATATTATATGTGGACGATATATTATTGATTGGAAATGATATAGAATTTCTGGATAGCATAAAAGGATACTTGAATAAAAGTTTTTCAATGAAAGACCTTGGTGAAGCTGCTTACATATTGGGCATCAAGATCTATAGAGATAGATCAAGACGCTTAATTCGACTTTCACAAAGCACATACCTTGATAAAGTTTTGAAAAAGTTCAAAATGGATCGTGCAAAGAAAGGTTTTTACCTGATTATAAGGTGTGAGATTGAGTCGACTCAATGCCCGACCATAGCAGAAGATAGAGAGAAAATGAAATATGTTCCTATGCTTCAGCCATAGGCTCTATCATGTATGCAATGCTGTGTACAGACTGACGATGCTTAGCAAATAAGCTTGGCAGGAAGGTACCAAAGTAATCCAGAGTGGATCATCGGACAGCGGTCAAGAACATCCTGAAATACCCGAAAAGGACTAAGGATATGTTTCTCAGATATGGAGGTGACAAAGAGCTAGTCGAAATGGTTACGCCGATGCAAGCTTTGACACCGATCCGGATGATTCTAAATCGCAAACCTGATACGTGTTTTTATTAAACGGTGGAGCTGTCAGTTGGTGCAGTTCTAAACAAAGCGCCGGCGGGATCTACATGTGAAGCGGAGTACATAGCTGCTTCGAAGTAGCAAATGAAGGAGTCTGGATGAAAGAGTTCATTTCCATCTAGGTGTCATACCTAGTGCATCGGGACCAATGAAGATCTTCCGTGCGAAGATCGTGCAATTGCCTTGGCAAAGGAATCCAGATTTCACAAGAGGACCAAGCATATCAAGAGACGCCTCAATTCCGTTCGGGACCAGGTCCAAGTGGGAGACATAGAGATTTGCAAAATACATACGGATCTGAATGTTGCGCACCTGCTGACTAAGCCTCTTCCACGAGCAAAACATGATCAGCACCAAGACTCCATGGGTGTTAGAATCATTCTGTGTAATCTAGATTATTGACTCTAGTGCAAGTGGGAGACTGAAGGAAATATGCCCTAGAGGCAATAATAAAGTTATTATTTATTTCCTTATATCATGATAAATGTTTATTATTCATGCTAGAATTGTATTAACCGGAAACATAATACATGTGTGAATACATAGACAAACATATAGTCACTAGTATGCCTCTACTAGACTAGCTCATTAATCAAAGATGGTTATGTTTCCTAACCATAGACATGTGTTGTCATTTGATTAATGGGATCACATCATTAGGAGAATGATGTGATTGACATGACCCATTCCGTTAGCTTAGCACTTGATCGCTTAGTATACTGCTATTGCTTTCTTCATGACCTATACATGTTCCTGTAACTATGAGATTATGCAACTCCCATTTACGGAGGAACACTTTGGGTACTACCAAAGGTCACAACGAATCGGGTGATTATAAAGGAGTACTACAGGTGTCTCCAAAGGTACAAGGTGGGTTGGCGATTTTGAGATTAGGTTTTTCACTCGATTGTTGGAGAGGTATCTCTAGGCCTTCTCGGTAATACACATCACATAAGCCTTGCAAGCATTACAACTAATAAGTTAGTTGTGAGATGATGTATTACGGAACGAGTAAAGAGACTTGCCGGTAACGAGATTGAACTAGGTATTGGATACCGACGATCGAATCTCGGGTAAGTAACATACCGATGACAAAGGGAACAACGTATGTTGTTATGCGGTTTGACCGATAAAGATCTTCGTAGAATATGTAGGAACCAATATGGGCATCCAGGTTCCGCTATTGGTTATTGACCGAGAATAGTTCTAGGTCATGTCTACATAGTTCTCGAACCTGTAGGGTCCGCACGCTTAACGTTTCGATGACAGTTTATTATGAGTTTATAAGTTTTGATGTACCGAAGGTTGTTCGGAGTCCCGGATGCGATCACGGACATGACGAGGAGTCTCGAAATGGTCGAGACATAAAGATTGATATATTGAAGCCTATGTTTGACTTGAAAGGTTCCGATGAAAACAGGATTTTACCGGAACACTGGGGGGTTACCGGAACCTCGGGGGTCAATGGGCCTTGATGGGCCATAAGGGGAGAAGAGGAGGGCCGGCCAGGGCAGGCCGCGCGCCCCCTCCCCCTCTAGTCCGAATAGGACAAGGAGAGGGGGGGCGGCGCCCCCCTTCCCTCTTCCCCCTCCCCAAACCTAATCCAACTAGGAAAGGGGGAGTCCCACTCCGGTGGGAGTAGGACTCTCCTCCAGCGCCTCCCTAGGGCCGGCCGCACCCCTTGCTCCTTTATATACGGGGCAGGGGGCACCCCATGACACACAAGTTGATCTACGGATCGTTCCTTAGCTGTGCGTGCCCCCTCCACCATATTACACCTCGGTCATATCGTCATGAGCTTAGGCGAAGCCCCGCGTCGGTGGAGCGTCATCATCGTCCACCACGCCGTCTCGACGAACTCATCCCGACGCTTTGCTGGATCGGAGCCCGGGATCGCCATCGAGCTGAACGTGTAGAACTCGGAGGTGCCGACGCTCGGTACTTGGATCGGTCGGATCGTGAAGACGCACGACTACATCAACCGCGTTGTTATAACGCTTCGCTTTCGGTCTCAGAGGGTACGTGGACATATACTCTCCCCTCTCGTTGCTATGCCATCACCATGGTCTTGCGTGTGCGTAGGAAATTTTTTGAAATTACTACGTTCCCCAACAGAAATATCACGCGGTGACATCTGGAGTCCTGCCTAGCCTGCTACAGCCCGGGTTACCGGAGTCCTGTTAGCCCAGTGCTACAGCCCGGATTCATACGTTGATGACCGACATGCTCGATGTGATTCATGTATGCCTCCCCATGGGTTAGTGCCGCTTTGGGTTCACGATTAGCCATGTCGGCCTGGTTCTTCTGTCATATGGATGCTAGCGACACTATCATATACGTGAGCCAAAAGCGCTAAACGGTCCCGGCCATGGTAAGGCGACACCGTGGGAATACCGTGCGTGAGGCCGCAAAGTGATATGAGGTGTTACCGGCTAGATCGATGTGACTTGGAATCGGGTCCCGACAGCGTTGGTATCGAGCCCGATGCTCAGAGGATTACCAAGCCAAACTGGTGAAGTTGTGTCTAGAAATGCTTTAGTTATGTAAGGGAATTGATTGGGGAAGGGAACGTAAGGCTCTTTTTACTCCTTATACCTCATGGCCTTCTGATCTGAGTCATCCTCTTCTCTTCTACGGGTTTAAGAACTAGGCTTCATCTATCTATCAGATGACGTGTTACTAATCCATAGACTTTTAAGATTGTTGGTTTTAAGCCCTAGTTCAGTTTCTGCTACTTCCGTATGTTAACTGTTGATTTCGGAACCTTGATATGATGTTGTTGAGTGGCTATGCCACCATTTTGCATGATTTTTCAAATCTTTTTGAGCATTTACAGCCGTTATGCTGTCCGAGTCATCCCAGGTTTCTAAACTATCTGATGCATTTGCAAATCCTTCCTCCGCTCTCGATGTCCTTTTGGGCAGATTAAGCACACTAATCGGTAGGTTGAGGTACTTTGTTGCCTCGGCGAGATGTTGGAGCTATTATTATGACCCTGTGTGTTTAGGAAGTCACCTAGCAATTTAGCAATGCTTTTGTATCCCAAAGGTGATGATTCGGCCATTATTTTTGAAAGCATCCCGTGATGTTATTAGTTAGTAGGCATTCTATTCCTGGGTTCTTGAACCCAGATTCACCCTACTTCATGTTGTTAGTATTTGCTAGTTCCTTTAGGATATTAGTAACTTTATGATAGTCCTTGAGGTCCATGGTATTTCCTTCTTCCAAATACCATGAACTAGTTATGGCGAAGTTCCTCTTTGAGCCTAAAGATCGCAATCGAGTACTCTTGAAGAGTTCTCCATTCATAATTGTGACTCGCCGGTTCTACCTTCTCCGCATGGGTTATCCGGAGAAATGTTGAGCTTTGCTCGATATACTAATCCATGCCTCCACATCTCGAAAAGTTATATGTTCCTCGAGTTGTTCCTCCTTAGTTGTATTCCGATCCCCGTCTATCAGTTGATAGTCAGGAGTAGTCGTGCTCTCGTCCTCATCGATGCCCATTTTTCTTGTGGTCCGTCAAGCCATTCTATTTCGAATGACTAGGAGAAACAAACTCCAAAGACTTCATCCATTTCTAGGATTGGGTCAAAGTAGTTGTATCCCGCGGATCAAAATGCCAATTCAGCTTTGTTCTGTTCTACCTTGGAGTATTACCCCCTTTATGTCAGAATTGTCATGAGAACTGCACCAACTCTCATGAATTCTTGACGTAGTGATACTTCTCACCATCATCATTCATTCCTCGGTCCTCGCGTTGTTGTAACCGTAATGCCGACAAGTGAATTGTGATGTGTGAAATCAATACTCCGAGCAACTCGTTGCTTGGTAGCTAATGGACAATATTCTCATTCTTAGCGTGTTGGTTATTAAATCATCATCCTAAGATTGATCGTGCTACATAGTCCTTATTTCTGGTGCACACTTCGATTGATGAGCTAGGATCTTGTCAAGTCCTCACTCATTTGATCATATCGTCTTGCCCTCAAAAGCAAGGTTGATCTCGAGCTTAGTAACATACCGGTGGTTCGTGATTTTCCGAATATCTTCTCGGAAGTATTATCAGGTTGTTCCCTGACTGTTATGTTGAGCTCGTGATCAAGTTGGTTTCTTGTGAACCACCCTTTCTCCAAGAATCTGTGTTGGATATCCCTGAGCTAGTTGGTTAAGCTAGACAACAACTTGGAGAGTTGGAAGATAAAAGCTGTTGGGGAACGAGCAGAAATTCAAAATTTTCCTACGTGTCACCAAGATCTATCTATGGAGAAACTAGCAACGAGGGGAAGGAGAGTGCATCTACATACCCTTGTAGATCGCTAAGCGGAAGCGTTCAAGAGAACAGGGTTGAAGGGGTCGTACTCGTCGTGATCCAAATCACCGGAGATCCTAGTGTCGAACGGACGGCACCTCCGCGTTCAACACACATACAGCCCGGTGACGTCTCCCACGCCTTGATCCAGCAAGGAGAGAGGGAGAGGTTGAGGAGGACTCCGTCCAGCAGCAGCACAATGGCGTGGTGGTGATGGAGGAGCGTGGCAATCCAGCAGGGCTTCGCCAAGCACCACGGGAGAGGAGGAGGAGGAGAGGCAGGCTGCACCATGGAGAGGTGAAAACTCATGTGTTGGGCAGCCCCTAGACCTCAAGTATATATAGGGGAAGGGGAGTGTAACGCCCGGATGGTTTGCAACAAGAAACCCCCGGTTCTGCTAAGTTTCTAATCGTGGTTTCGTTTCAAAAAAAAAAAGAAAAGAAAATAAACTGGAGGGGGATAAGCCCCACCGCCCAGCCAGCCGCCCCTCCCCACTCCCCTTGGCCCATCTCCTTCCCCCTCCACAGGCCAGCCCCACTGGGCCACCAGGCCGGCCCAGCCGGGCCACCCCCTCTCCCTTATCCCCCGAGGGGAAACCCTAGGCCCCCAACCGCTCCCCCACTCTTCCCCACGTCGCCCCACTCCCCTCGTCCCGACCCGATCTAGATCGGGTCCGGACGCCACCGACCGCCTCCCCGTCGGCGATCTCCCCCTCGCCGCCGCCCCCCCCCCCTTGGCCCTCGCCGCCTCGCTCCTCCTCCTCCTCCACACGCCTGGGACGCCGCCCTCCTCCTCCATGGCGCCCCACCGAGCCCGGCGATCATGACACGGTCCCGGCCGGCCCCGCCCACGGCGTGCCTCCCTGCCCCCTCCCCGCCGGGCCTGCCCTGACCTCCCTCGAGCAAGCTGCCCGAGACCCTACACCCCCCGTGAGCTCGACCTCCTCCTCCCTTCCTCTCGCCGGCTCGTCCCGACCGCCTGACGAGCTCCTCGCGCCCCCCGCCCCTCCTCCCTCGGCTTCCTGGGCTCGGCCGCCACAGACCGCGCCCTCTCCCGACCCCTCGACCTCTCCCGGCCGGATCCGCCCGTGGCCTCGCTCGGCTCGGCTCGCCTGCCACCGTCGCGCCTGACCCCCTTCCTCTTCCCCCTCGTCGGCGACGGCGCCCCCAGCCCCGAGCCCCGCCCTCCTCCCCTGCTCGGGCGCCTCCTCGCCAGACCGACTGGCCCCGATCCTCCTCCCGAGCCCGCCACTGGCCTCCTGTCAGCCTCACCGCTGGCTGCCACACGGGCGCTGTGGGCTTCGGCCACCCGGCCGCCTCACGCCTCGATCCGCCTGGTCGCCCCCGACGGACTGGCCGGGGTCGTGCCCGATCGGGCAACACCAAGAATCAAGACTTCAAGGCGCTGCTAGCTAGCTAGGCCAGGTGCTCGACTAGGGGCCCCACCCCAAATACGCTTAAAAGAAATGTTTTAATTAAACAGATTACAAAATGAATTAAAAGTAATTAAACTAATTAACTAAATAATTAATTAATTAATTAATGGGTAATTAATTAAACTAATTAATTTCGGATTAGTTAAACCTAATCATTAGTTAAATTAATTGGGTAATTAATTAAACTAATTAATTCTGCATTAATTAACACTAATTATTAATTAACTTAATTAACCTAATTAACTAAGGTTAATTAACTGATTAGGCTAATTAAGCTAATAGTGTATGACATGTGGGACTGACCGCAGGTTGACTTAGTCAACCTGTTATCGATGACGCCAAGATGACCTCATGTCGATGTCATAAATGCTTTTCAAATTAATTAATTAATTAATAAAAATTCCGAAATTAATAAAATCTTTTATAATTATAACTTTTAACTGTGAGTCCGGATTAAAATAATTTCAACATGAAAGTTGCTCGTAACGATTTAGACGATTCCGGACACGCAATTGCTCGTCCACCGCACGCCTCTAACCTATCGAACCTGCAAACTTTCTCCTCCGGTTCATCCAGTATGATGACGTCCTAACCGGATAACTTCCCGGATGCTTCCCCCTAAACCAAGACCCTTCTTACCACGTTAGGGCACGCCTAGCATCGCTTCTTGGCATGTCATGCATCGTTATGCATCCGTTATCGTGTATTCATTGTTTCTTCCCCTCTTCTCTTGGTAGACTACGAGACCGACACAGCTGGCCGCCACTCGACTACAAGGTCGACGATCACTCTCTTGCCAGAGCAACCAGCAAGCCCCCTTTGATCATCCCGATATCGCCCATTCCATTCTCTTATTGCTTGCACTAGATTTTTGCTATCGTTATTGTTGCTCCTATTCTCGCTGTATAGCCTGCTTATTGTAACCTGCTATTGTTACCTCACCGCTTATCCTAAACTGCTTAGTATAGGTTGGTTAGAGACCCATCGCTGACCCCACCTTGTCCTTGTTGCCCTCGCTTCATCATTGAAGACCCGATCAACGGATCAAGACCAGGCCCCGACACCGCACATCACTTCCCTTAGTTGCTCGACACTACTAGGTTACTATCGAAACCGAGGGTGAAACCTCTACAAAGACCTCCGATATTAACCCTGTAGTATAGCTATCCGTTGTGGTCATCGAGGGTGATTTCCTCCTTAATCACTTCCGACACGACTGCTGTGCAACCCTCAAGTGTGGACCTCGAGGGTGAATCCTCTTATGTTCACCTTGACGATTACATTGAGTGGAATACACCGGGGTGATTCCTCGTGTTTCCCTTGATGTTTGGACTCACGGTTACTTGGACTTTTACCATCTGTTATTTGAAAGACGGGTCGACCACGAGGGTACCAGCTGCTTAATTGCGAGTGATGTGGAGACGGGTTGACTCGGAGGGTGCCCGCGAGATAATTACGAGGCGGGCGGCATTCCTAGCCCTTGCCGCAAGTCCTCGAGACGGGCAACGGGTCACATCTTTCGTGAGTCTCGCTGTTACCGCGCTCCTAATCCACTCACGATTTGGATATTTGATCCGAGGGGCTCTCGCCCGATAGCACTAACCATCGTGGGCTAAGTATGGGCGTTCTCGTCAGATACATCAGCCGAAGCTTATTAGACGTCATACGAGCGCGCTACCGGATTGGGCTGGAACGCTCGTTAGGCTAGGTCTGCTTCCGCCGCCGCAACGTGCAGGAGTTCCCGGGAGATGGCCCATGACCCCGGGGCATAGGTTTAGTCCGCGTGCTGGCCTCTCTATTAAGCCTAGGTCGGGTTGCGGCGTATTGTTTGACCGAGGCGGGCATGACCCGGAAAGTGTGTCCGCCGAGTTAAGCGAGCGTGGTGGGTAAGTTGGTGCACCCTCAGGGAAGAAAACATCTATCGATAGCCTGTCCTACGGTAACGGACACTTGGAGTTGTATCCCGATCGATACAACTAGAACTGGTTACTTGAGATGAGACATGGATATGAGCTTTGGTTTGTGATAATAACTGGATAGTATGGCTCTGGGATTTCTTTCTCGCAGGGAGTCGAGGAAGGATCTCTGGCCGAGGTTGATAACACTACTGCTACTTTAAGTTATGTTACTCTACTTCCTCTTGTTTGCTGCAAGATGGTGGTTTCCGGAAGATGCTAGTCTTCGTTAGGACTAGGCCTTCTCTCTATTCTGGCATTTCTGCAGTTTAGTCCACTGATATGGCCTTTACACATATATCCATGCATATGTAGTGTAGCTCCTTGCTTGTAGTACTTTGATGAGTACTCACGGTTGCCTGCCCCCCTTTTTCCCTATCTCTACTCGGTTGCTGCTATCGACGATGGAGCCCAGGATCCAGACGCCACCGCCACTTACGACTACTACTCCGGAGGCGCCTACTACTACGCAGCAGCCCCGCCGACGACGACCAGAGTGACCTAGGAGGATCCCGTGCAGGAGGCCTGTCCTCTTCGATCAGATCCCGCTTTGTGCTAGCCATCTTATGGCACCTTGTTTAACTTATGTCCAGACTCAGATATTGTTGCTTCACGACTCGCCTATGATCGAGCACTTGTATTCGAGCCCTCGAGGCCCCGGCTTGTATTATGATGCTTGTATGACTTATTTTATTTGTAGAGTTGTGTTGTGATATCTTCCGTGAGTCCTTGATCTTGATCGCATACATTTTGCGTGCATGATTAGTGTATGATTGAATCGAGGGCGTCACAGGAGGGGGCTGCGCCCTCTAGGGTTCCCTCCTAGGGCGGCGGCCAGCCTGATCCCATCTCGTGGGGCGGCCAAGGGGGGAAGAGGGAAACTTGCCCCCCCTGCTAGGTGGGCGCGCCTTCCCAAACCCTAGGCGCCTTGGGCCCTTGGGGGGGCGACCAGCCCACCGGGCTGGTACCTCCCACACTTGGCCCATGCTGCCCTCCGGGATGGTGGCCCCACTTGGTGGACCCTCGACCTCCCGGTGGTCCCAGACGCTACCGATAAAACCCAAACTTTTCCGTGACCAAAACAGACTTCCCATATATAAATCTTTACCTCCGGACCATTTCGAACTCCTCGTGATGTCCGGATCTCATCCGAGACTCAACAACATTCGCAACCACATACAAACTTCCTTTATAACCCTAGCGCCATCGAACCTTATGTGTAGACCCTACGGTTCGGGAACCATGCGCATATGACCGAGACGTTTCTCCGCCAATAACCAACAGCGGATCTCGATACCCATGTTGGCTCCTACATGTTCCACGATGATCTCATCGGATGAACCACGATGTCAAGGACTCAATCGATCCCGTATACAATTCCCTTTGTCTAGCGGTATTGTACTTGCCCGAGATTCGATCGTCAGTATACCGATACCTTGTTCAATCTCGCTATCGGCAAGTCTCTTTACTCGCTCCGAACACATCATCCCGTGATCAACCCCTTGGTCACATTGTGCACATTATGATGATGTCCTACCGAAAGTGGGCCCAGAGATACCTCTCCGTCAACCGGAGTGACAAATCCCAGCCTCGATTCGTACAACCCAATGACACTTTCGAAGATACCGTAGTGCACCTTTATAGTCACCCGATTACGCCAGACGTTTGGTACACCCAAAGCATTCCTACGGTATCCGGAGTTGCACAATCTCATGGTATAAGGAAATGATACTTGACATTAGAAAAGCTTTAGCATACTAACTACGATCTTTGTGCTAGGCTTAGTATTGTCTTGTCCATCACATCATTCTACTAATGATGTGATCCGTTATCAATGACATCCAATGTCCATGGTCGTGAAACCGTAACCATCTATTGATCAACGAGCTAGTCGACTAGAGGCTTACTAGGACATGGTGTTGTCTATGTATCCACACATGTATATGAGTTTCCTATCAATACAATTATAGCATGGATAATAAACGATTATCATGAACAAGGAAATATAATAATAACTAATTTATTATTGCCTCTAGGCATATTTCCAACAGTCTCCCACTTGCACTAGAGTCAATAATCTAGTTCACATCGCCATGTGATTAACACTCACAGGTCACATCGCCATGTGACCAACATCCAAAGAGTTTACCGTGTCATTAAACTAGTTCACATCATCATGTGATTAAGACTCAATGAGTTCGGGGTTTGATCATGTTTTGCTTGTGAGAGAGGTTTTAGTCAACGGTCTCAGAATATTCAGATCTGTATGTACTTCGCAATTTCTATGTCATATTGTAAATGTTGCTTCCACGCTCCACTTGAAGCTATTCCAAATGGTTGCTCCACTATACGATTCGGTTTGCTACTCAGAGTCACTCGGATAGGTGTTAAAGCTTGCATCGACGTAACCCTTTACGCCTAACTCTTTATCACCTCCATAATCGAGAAACATGTCCTTATTTACTCCAAGGACAATTTTGATCGCTGTCCAATGATCCATTCCTGGATCATTCTTGTACCCTTGATCGACTCATGGCAAGGCACACTTCCGGTGCGGTACACAGATAGCATATTGTAGAGCCTACGTCTAAAGCATAGGGGACGACCTTCGTCCTTTTCCCCTTTTTCTGTCGTGGTCGAGCTTTAACTCTTAACTTCATACCTTACAACTCAGTCAAGAACTCATTCTTTGACTGATCCATCTTGAACACCTTCAAGATCATGTCAAGGTACGTGCTCATTTGAAAGTACTATTAAGCATTTTGATCTATCCTTATAGATCTCGATGCTCAATGTTTAAGTAGCTTAATCCAAGTTTTCTATTGAAAAACATCTTTCAAATAACTCTATATGCTTTCCAGAAATTCTACATCATTTCTGATCATCAATATGTCAACAACATATACTCATCAGAAATTCTATAGTGCTCCCACTCACTTCTTTGGAAATACAAGTTTCTCATAAACTTTGTATAAACCCAAAATCTTTGATCATCTCATCAAAGTGCACATTCCAACTCCGAGATGCTTACCCCAGTCCATAGAAGGATCGCTGGAGCCAGCATGCCTTTTAGCATCCTTAGGATCGACAAAACTTTCTGATTGTATTACATACAACCTTTCCTTACTTAAAAATGGTAAGGAAACTCGCTCGACATCCATCCGCCAGATTTCATAAATGCAGCTTATGCTAACATGATTCCGACGGACTTAAGCATCGCCACGGATGAGAAAATCTCATCGTAGTCAACTCCCTGAACTTGTGAAAACTCTTCGCCATAAGTCGAGCTTCATAGACGGTGATATTGCCATTCACGCCCATCTTCTTCTTAAAGATCCATTCATCTCAATGGCTTGCCGATCATCGGGCAAGTCCACCAAAGTCATGGATCCTTTCTCGGATTTTATGGCCTCGAGCCATTTGCCGGAATCCGGCCCACCATCGCTTCTCCATAGCTCGAGGTTCATTGTTGTCTAGCAACATGACCTTCAAGACAGGATTGCGTATCACTCAAGTAGTACACATCCTTGTCACCCCACGAGGTAACGTTAGTGACTTGATCCAAACTTCATGATCACTATCATAAGCTTCTACTTCAATTGGTGTAGGTGCCACGGGAACGACTTCCTGTGCCCTGCTACACACTAGTTGAAGTGAAGGTTCAATAACCTCATCAAGTCTCCACCATCCTCCCACTCAACTTTTCGAGATGAACTTTTCCTCGAGAAAGGACCCGATTCAAGAAACAATCCCTATTGCTTTCGGATCTGAATTAGGAGGTATACCCAACTGTTTTGGGTTTCCTATGAAGATGCATTTTATCCGCTTTGGGTTCGAGCTTATCAACCTAAAACTTTTTCACATAAGCGTCGCAGCCCCAAACTTTTAAGAAACGACAATTTAGGTTTCTCCAAACCATAGTTCAAACGGTGTCGTCTCAACGGAATTACGTGGTGCCCTATTAAAGTGAGTGTGGTTGTCTCTAATGCCTAACCCATGAACGATAGTGGTAATTCGATAAGAGACATCATGGTATGCCCCATATCCAATAGGGTGCATCTATGATGTTCGGACACACCATCACACTATGGTGTTCCAGGCGGTATTAATTGTGAAAAAATTTCCACAATGTCTTAATAGCGTGCCAAAGCTCGCAACTCAGATACTCATCTCTTTGATCTTATCATAGACATTTTATCCTCTTGTCACGATGATCTTTAACTTCACTCTGAAATTACTTGAACCATTCAATATTTCAGACTTGTGTTTCATCAAGTAAATACACTCACTATCTACTTAAATCATCCGTGAAGTAAGAACATAACGATATTCACTGCATGCCTCAGCACTCATTGGACTGCACACATCAAAATGTGTCACTTCAACAAGTTGCTATCTTGTTCCATCTTACTGAAACCGAGGCTTTTCAGTCATCTTGCCCATGTGGTATGATTTGCATATCTCAAGTGATTCAAAATCAAGTGAGCCCAAACGATCCATCTGCATGGAGTTTCATCATGCGTATACACCAATAGACATGGTTTGCATGTCTCAAACTTTTCAAAAATGAGTGAGTCCAAAGATCCATCAACATGGAGCTTCTTCATGCTTTTATACCAATATGACTTACATGGCAGTGCCACAAGTAAGTGGTACTATCATTACTATCTTATACCTTTGGCATGAAAATGTGTATCACTACGATCGAGATTCAATAAACCATTCATTTAGGTGCAAGACCATCAAGGTATTATTCAAATAAATAGAGTAACCATTATTCTCCTTAAATGAATAACAGATTGCAATAGACATAATCCAATCATGTCTATGCTCAACGCAAACACCAAATGACAATTATTCTGGTTTAATACTAATCTTGATGGTAGAGGGAGCGTGCGATGTTTGATCACATCAAACTTGGAAACACTTCCAACACATATCGTCGGCTCACCTTTAGCTAGTCTCCGTTTATTCCGTAGCTTTTATTTTGAGTTACTAACACTTAGCAACCGAACCGGTATCTAATACCCTGGTGCTGCTAGGAGTACTAGTAAAGTACACATTAACATAATGTATATCCAATATACTTCCGTCGACCTTGCCTGCCTTCTTATATACCAAGTATCTAGGGTGGTTCTGCTCCTGTGGCTGTTCCCCTTATTACAGAAGCACTTAGTCTCGGGTTTGGGTTCAACCTTGGGTTTCTTCACTAGAGCAACAGCTGATTTGCCGTTTCATGAAGTATCCCTTCTTGCCCTTGCCCTTCTTGAAACTAGTGGTTTCACCAACCATCAACAATTGATGCTCCTTCTGATTTCTACATTCATGTGTCTAACATTGTAATAGCTCAAGGATCATCATATCTATCCCTGATATGTTATAGTTCATCACGAAGCTTCTAGAACCTTGGTGGAAATGACTTTGGAGAAACATCACTATCTCATCAGGAAGATCAACTCCCACTCGATTCAAGTGATTGTTGCACTCAGACAATCTGAGCACAAGCTCAACGATTGAGCTTTTATCCCTCAGTTTGCAGGCTAAGAAAATCGTCGGAGGTCTCATACCTCTTGACGTGGGCACGAGCCTGAAATCCCAATTTCAGCCCTCAAACATCTCATATGTTCCGCGACGCTTCAAAACGCCTTTGGTGCCTCAACTCTAAACCTTTTAACTGAACTATCACGTAGTTATCAAGACGTATGTCGATGTTCACAACATCCATGCAGACACGCTCGAGGTCCAAGACACCGAGCGGTGCATTAAGGACATAAGCTTTCTACTGACCGCATAATTGCTAATGTCAACTTTCAACTATATTTTCTCTAGGAACATATCTAAACAGTGGAACTAAAGCGCGATCTTACGACATAATTTGCAAAGATCTTTTGACTATGTTCAGGATAATTAAGTTCATCTTATGAACTCCCACCAGATAGACATCCTCTAGTCATCTAAGTGATTACATGATCCGAAGTCAACTAGGCCGTGTCCGATCATCACGTGAGACGGACTAGTCATCATCGGTGAACATCTTCATGTTGATCGATCTACTATACGACTCATGCTCGACCTTTCGGTCTCGTGTTCCGAGGCCATGTCTGTACATGCTAGGCTCGCAAGTTAACCCTAAGTGTTTTGCATGTGTAAAACTGTCTTACACCCGCTGTATGTGAACGTAAGGATCTATCACACCCGATCATCACGTGGTGCTACGTTTAAACGATTTAACTTTAGCAACGGTGCACAGTTAGGGGAGAACACTTCTTGAAATTGTTGTAAGGGATCATCTTATTTACTACTGTCGTTCTAAGTAAACAAGATGCATAAACATAATAAACATCACATGCAATCAAATAGTGACATGATATGGCCAATATCATTTTGCTCCTTTTGATCTCCATCTTCGGGGCTCCATGATCATCATCGTCACCGGCATGACACCATGATCTCCATCATCATGATCTCCATCATCCTGTCTCCATGAAGTTGTCTCGCCAACTTATTACTTCTACTACTATCGCTACCGGTTAGCAATAAAGTAAAGTAATTACATGGCGTTTGTTCAATGACACGCAGGTCATACAATAAATAAAGACAAGTCCTATGGCTCCTGCCGGTTGTCATACTCATCGACATGCAAGTCGTGATTCCTATTACAAGAACATGATCAATCTCATACATCACATATATTCATCACATTCTTCTTGGCCATATCATATCACATAGCATACCCTGCAAAAACAAGTTAGACGTCCTCTAATTGTTGTTTGCATGTTTTACGTGGCTGCTATGGGTTTCTAGCAAGAACGTTTCTTACCTACGCAAAACCACAACGTGATATGCCAATTTCTATTTACCCTTCATAAGGACCCTTTTCATCGAATCCGTTCCGACTAAAGTGGGAGATACTGGCACCCGCTAGCCACCTTATGCACCAAGTGCATGTTAGTCGGTGGAACCTGCCTCACGAAGAGTACGTAAGGTCGGTCCGGCCGCTTATCCCACAATACCGCCCAAAGAAGATTGGACTAGTAACGGTAAGCATATTGAACAACATCAACGCCCACAACTACTTTGTGTTCTACTCGTGCAAAGAATCTACGCAATAGACCTAGCTCATGATGCCACTGCTGGGGAACGAGCAGAAATTCAAAATTTTCCCACGTGTCACCAAGATCTATCTATGGAGAAACTAGCAACGAGGGAAGGAGAGTGCATCTACATACCCTTGTAGATCGCTAAGCGGAAGAGTTCAAGAGAACGGGTTGAAGGAGTCGACTTGTCGTGATCCAAATCACCGGAGATCCTAGTGCCGAACGGACGGCACCTCCGCGCTCAACACACACGACAGCCCGGTGACGCCTCCCACGCCTTGATCCAGCAAGGAGAGAGGGAGAGGTTGAGGAAGACTCCGTCCAGCAGCAGCACAGGCGGCAGTGGTGATGGAGGAGCGTGGCATCCAGCAGGCTTCGCCAAGCACCACGGGAGAGGAGGAGGAGGAGAGGCAGGCAGCGCCATGGAGAGGTGAAACTCATGTGTTGGGCAGCCCCTAGACCTCAAGTATATATAGGGAAGGGAGGGGCTGCGCCCTCTAGGGTTCCCTCCTAGGGGCGGCGGCCAGCCAGATCCCATCTGGTGGGGCGGCCAAGGGGGAAGAGGGAAACTTGCCCAAGCCAGGTGGGCGCCTTCCCAAACCCTAGGCGCCTTGGGCCCTTGTGGGGCGCACCAGCCCACCTGGGGCTGGTCCCTCCCACACTTGGCCCATGCTGCCCTCCGGGATGGTGGCCCCACTTGGTGGACCCCAGGACCTCCGGTGGTCCCAGACGTTACCGATAAAACCCAAACTTTTCCGTGACCAAAACAGGACTTCCCATATATAAATCTTTACCTCCGACCATTCCGAACTCCTCGTGACGCCTAGGATCTCATCCGGGACTCAACAACATTCGTAACCACATACAAACTTCCTTTATAACCCTAGCGCCATCGAACCTTATGTGTAACCCACGGGTTCGGGAACCATGCATATGACCGAGACGTTCTCCCGCCAATAACCAACAGCGGGATCTGGATACCCATGTTGGCTCCCACATGTTCCACGATGATCTCATCGGATGAACCACGATGTCAAGGACTCAATCGATCCCGTATACAATTCCCTTTGTCTAGCGGTATTGTACTTGCCCGAGATTCGATTGTCGGTATACCGATACCTTGTTCAATCTCGTTATCGGCAAGTCTCTTTACTCGTTCTGTAACACATCATCCCGTGATCAACCCCTTGGTCACATTGTGCACATTATGATGATGTCCCACCGAGTAGGCCCAGAGATACCTCTCCGTCAACCGGAGTGACAAATCCAGCCTCGATTCGTACAACCCACAGACACTTTTGAAGATACCAGTAGTGCACCTTTATAGTCACCCGATTACGCCAGGACGCTTGGTACACCCAAAGCATTCCTACGGTATCCGGAGTTGCACAATCTCATGGTCTAAGGAAATGATACTTGACATTAGAAAAGCTTTAGCATACTAACTACGCATCTTTGTGCTAGGCTTAGTATTGTCTTGTCCATCACATCATTCTACTAATGATGTGATCCCATTATCAATGACATCCAATGTCCATGGTCAGGAAACCGTAACCATCTATTGATCAACGAGCTAGTCGACTAGAGGCTTACTAGGGACATGGTGTTGTCTATGTATCCACACATGTATATGAGTTTCCTATCAATACAATTATAGCATGGATAATAAACGATTATCATGAACAAGGAAATATAATAATAACTAATTTATTATTGCATCTAGGGCATATTTCCAACAAAAGCTTGCCTAACTTAGTTCGCTCCAAATGGATATTCTTGTGTAGTGTGTGTTGAAGAAAGATGATATCTTCATCGATTGGTCCCTGTGATCAGTTGCTGGACCTATTGTCTTATCAATCCTTTGATTTGAGTGTGGGCTATCGTAAAATCAAATCAGTACCAACGATGCTCATAATGTTGTCTTACTCGTGGTTGATCCCTCGAGCATATACCATTACATCTTTTGGTCTGACCAATGCTATCACCGTGTTCACGTGATGGTGGAAGTCCAGTGATATGGAAATTCCGATGAGTTTTGTTGATCCCATCAGCAGCATTTTGTCTCCCCCATGAGTCATGTTGAACATCAACCTAGTGTTGGGAATTTTATAAGCAATGCCTTCGTGTTCCGTTCATGAAGCTTATGCTTGGATGAAAGAAGTGACTTTCTCCAAGTTCACGTGCATTAGGTGTTAGTTGCCGCTCTGAATTTGAGAAAGGTTTGTTTTGTTTCCCTTGGAATCATCCCAAATCAGTCATGCATATGTACGAAGTATTCTATGGTTTGGCAGATTAATTACCTCCACTCCATATGTATCCCTAGCACACCAAGCCACTGATTGATTTGTTCAAGGAGAAGGAGTTCCTTCATAACAACTAGTCATGACTTATGTTACGACTTCGTTATCCTCGATGATGGTTCCCAACCTGAACTCGGTAGTGTTTTATTATAAGACTACTACGTGGTCATGCTTGTCCTGGATAGCGGGTTCATGGGTTTGTAGAAGAACCAGCTCATGTTTTGGAGCTTGCTATCGTAGTTCATCTCCCGAGAATCTCGCAACGTTATCTCGTCAATTTGTGATGCAACTCTTCTTCTCAGACATGCGAGTCTGAAGTATCCCGTTTCTAACCAGATCTAAATTTCAGGCAGTTATGATGGTTGGAACACTCCCAACATTTGCATTTTGTTCCCAGCTTGCACCCCATTGTGCCAAATTTCCATGGGATGCCCTTCTCAGCAGTTGCTGTCCAAGATTATCTTCAAAAGTGGACTTACCATGGGTCCCATCCATTTTCGATGACAAGCAAAAATCATCCATTCCGCTGTCTTCAACAAGGTAGTCCACATCATCCATTCTAGTCCGGGTATGCCATTCCTTTGCACTCTGCCAAATGATCATTGTGAATTGCCTTAGGCTGGTATGAAGAATTTCAATGATCTTTATATCGAAAGTAATTCTTTTTGCCACTTAAGGGAACAGTCCAACGAGTCACCTTTCTCGAGGTGCCCCGTTACGGGATCATGGTAAATATTTCCTCGCCACCTTGACACCATCCACCATCTTTCTAAGCGTGGAATTGTTGCCCACCAATCAAACCCCGCTGCTTGTTCTTCCATCCTCTCGATGTGTTTTGTGTCTCAACTCGAGATGTTTCACCATCTCATTCCGTGAGTTGATCGTGAGTTGCTCGATCTTTAAGAAGATCGATTCCTGCAGAGTTCCTCTCTGTCATTGTCGTGTTGGATGAAGTTCTCAAAGCAAAGACGCCAACATCAATATGAAGCAATGAATCAACATCTTGAGAAGGACAGTTGGATCGTGAAGATCGTGTTAGCTTGTGACCCTCGACTTTTTACCTCACGCCTTGAATCTTGGGACGAGATTCTTGTTTAGTGGGGTGAGCTCATGCCCCCAGATCGGCCTTGCTTGACTTTGCTTGCTCATCATGTCATCATGTTTAAATTTCTAAGAAACTTGAAATGGGGATTGCCTAAACCCTAGCATTAAAGGAATTCACTAGGTTCAACCAAAATATTTCCAGTAAATCCAAATGACTTCCAAAATGTTCATCATTCTTGGAAAATGTTGAAACAAGAACAGAGGTGATGCACATTTTCCATGACAAATTGGGCTCTGGATTTAAATCATACCTTATTTGCATTTGGGCATTTAAATTTTATATATTATATTAAATGTCCAAATATTCATGAACTGAAATTTGGTTATTGGAAATAATCCAAATAATGGCCACAAGCAGTCTCATGATTTTTGAAAGTGCATAGGTATTTTAATAAAGCCCTAAAAT